>BPLQ01012001.1:0-44349 GCA_021605075.1 Caerostris darwini
TAACTCTTATTCATTTTTTAAAGCTTACAATTTTTACCTATCTTTATAGAAGTTTAACGCATAAATGTAGTTTTTAATAATATGATTATGTGGAGGTTGTAGAGATATATTTACCCCACAGGAACACCATAACAGGTACGTCCGTATCCGTATCCATGATAATACTTCGGTCTGGTTTCATTATTTACACTCATGTCCATAAATTAAGGATAATTCAGAATCACACAGAAATTGAACTCTAAAATAAAAATTTCACCTGTAGAATTATCACACACATCTGGAAGAAGAATATGCAAATTACAGGAAACCACCAGATGGAGCGGATAGTACGTCACAATGACGAGAGTGTAAGAGAGGGGTATGTAAGAATGGTGGCAAAGAAGTAAAATTATTCACAAGCGCTTTAACAGCCTTCAGTGCAATAACCGCATAGTTATGGCACAAAGGAAGCATTTGATGATTTTTTACGTCGTAGAATTATCGGACGACTGGAATGTGGACGTACCCAGCTGGAAGTATCCGAGGAACTTGGAATCGCCCAGAGTGTCATCTCCAGGCTTTGGCAACGCTTCCAAAATGATGGTAATGTGAGTAGATGTTACAGCACAGGTTGCCCCCGAGTTACAACGCCGAATGAGGACCGGTATTTAGCAATTACTGCCAAAAGAAACGGACGGAGCACAGCATCAGACCTGTCTCGTCAGCTCTCTTCAGCTACCGGTACGACAGTTTCAAGGCAGACATGGCTTACAGCACATTGGTCTATATGCTCGCAGGCCTGTCTGTGTTCCACTTACCGCAACTCACTGTCGCCTGCGATTAACCTGGAATAGAGAGCATGCATTGTGGACACCGCAACAGTGGTCTTGTGTGATGTTTTCCGACGAGTCCAGGTTTAGTTTGCGGTCTGATTCTCGCAGGACTTTCATATGGAGAGTGACAGGTACCCGTTACCACCAAGAGAACACCATTGAACGACACCGTTACGGTGGTGCAGGATGGCTCGTTTGGGGAGGAATTATTCTTGGTTCCAGAACTGACTTGCATGTTCAGAGTGTAACGATGACCGGCCACATCTATCGGGATGTCATTCTGGAACAACATGTACGTTTGTTTCGGGGCGCCATGGGTGCTGAATTTCTGTTTGTGGATGACAACGCCCGTCCTCACCGTGCAAACATTATAGACGAATGCCTTCAATTGAAGGATATCACCCGTATGGATTGATCAGCATACTCACCGGACTTGAATCCAATAGAGCATGTGTGGGATATGCTTGGTCGACGAATTGCAGCCCGTCAACCCTCCCACCTGTCAACCGGAACTTCGGAGGGCATTGCTTGATGAGTGGTGTAATATTCCCCAAGATCAGATTGATAATTTGATGCTCAGCATGCCTAGGCGTTGTAAGGCCTGTATTGCATCGTCCGGGAGACATACCCATATTAACCATCATACTAACCATGTTATACTGTTTTTGTAAATAGGTTCTTTTTTGAAATTTGCTCCAGGAGTAAAAATCGCAATTTTTATTAAATTATGTCAAACATATAGCATCTTTTTTGCTTTTTACCTTTTGTTTAATAAATAGACTTTACAAATAAGTCAAATTTGTTTTGCTTTTGTTCCTTTCTTTGCCTGAACTTCATTATTCTTAATTTATGGACATGAGAGTATACGATGAAAAGAATACAGTGGCGCAATGTAAAAAATGTTCAAGAGTTATTAAAGTGAATGGAGGGAGTACAAGCAGACTCCATACACATTTAAAAACGAAACATGATACAAATTTGTTAAAGTGGAAAGTATCTAATTGTTATGAAGATACAAACTTAAGCTTAACTCCGTCGTTGCTCTGCTCAATAACTATATTTCTCGCTTGGAAAGTTCTTTGACCACCTGGAAGATCAAAGTAAATCCATCTAAAAGCGCGTGCCTCTTGTTTACACGTAAAAAGAACGTCGGTTCACTTTTGAATGTCACTCTTTTCGGCCAACCAGTCCCCTGGGTTACTGAGTACCAGTACCTGGGGTTAATGTTTGACTCAAAATTAACCTATAATACCCACTTTTCCAAAGTAGTTGCTAAAGTAACTGCTGCTAGCAAAAAGCTAAGAAGCCTAATTTCTCGTAAGAGCAGGCTAGCGATCAGACACAAGGTTTTGCTCTATAAGTCAATCCTTCGACCAATTCTCTTATATGGATGTCCTATTTGGGCGTCCTCCTCAATCGCAAATTTCAAGAAGCTCCAAGTGTTTCAAAATAAACAGGTAGCTAAGATAGTCAAAGCCCCGTGGTTTGTTAAAAGGAAACAACTCCACAGAGATCTGAATATAGAACCCATTATAGACTATATTTTCAAAATTTCTAAATCTTTTCATTCTAAATGCCCTCAGATCCGCAACGAAGCGATCAGGCAAATACCTGTATACCATCCAGGTGTGGCTAGCTCCAGGAAGATACCCAGAGCTATCTATGATCAGCAATGGGAATCTTTCCCGGCATTGAAAAGGCGTTGTGGATTTTATCCTACAACCGCCGATTCCACCGCTGTGGCTGTTGTCTAGTCACTCCGATCACTTCAAGCGAATCTGAGCTGCTATTTTTGGCATTTAAATCTTAACTTTTATTTGCTACGATGTGCAACCTAAATTAGAAAATGGCTACCTGACTCTTTAAGTTGTAATTTTAAATTTTAATTGTAAATTTTTAATAGTTCACTTTTGTTTGATTACTTTTATTCTTAAATTGTTAGCTTATTTTTAATTAATTTCACTTAATCTTTTTGTCAGCATTAATTCTTATCTTAATTGCAAATAACCTTGTTTTATTGTTTACTTTTAACTTTTAATTTCCTTAACCTGGTCTAAGTCTTCACTTTATTAATTAACTGTAAAATCTTAATCTTTCAATAGCAAATCTTAACTGTTCGCTGCTCGCGTTTAATTGTAAATTTATATTCTTTACTTATATATATAAATTGAAAAAAGTATATACTTTCCTAGTTTTGGCTAGGTTTTTGAAGCAATGCTCATGGCGCCATCTACCGGCGAATTTTGTAACCTGACATGTAAACAAGCGGTGTTTAACACTGCTTGTATGTCGCACCATATTACTTTTATTATTACTTTTGCTTAATCTATAATTCTTTATTTTTATTTTTTATTCATTTAAACTTTGTTTAACTTTAATCTTTTATTTTTGGGCATCGTCAACGGACTCTTAATTGTACCGAAAGCTTTAGCTTTTTCGATCTCCTGCTTTAATTGTTAGCAAGCAGGAGGTGTTTCTCTCAAATTTTATCCCCCTGTTTATTTTTTTCATTATTATTCATTAATTTTAAGCAACCCCATTTTGTGCTAATGTTTTAACTAAATTAAGATGTGGAGGTATTGTGGCTCTTAAAGCCACCTAGGAACTCCGAAATCGGTGCGCCCGTTGCCCAAACTTAAGCTCAGTTTCTAAGCCCAATCCATCAGGGATTTTCGTTATGATTCTTCAGGGATCATGTCTTTTCTTTCCTACTGCCATCACATACCATTGAGTAGATGAACACTTCGCGTTCAGGCACTCCACCTCTTTATTCAACTTACTACATCTATTATTGGCAACACCTAGGTTAAAAACAATTGATGCCGCGCATTTTAGACATTTTGATAAAGTGTATTTTGTTTGTTTGTTTATATTTAAAGTAACAGGAAGATGGAACACTGATCTCTTTAATGCGCATTGAAGAGAAAAAAATGCTGATTAAGTTTTAGACGAATCAATTTAATGTTAATATTCGCAGAATTTTCTAGACAAATCCTACCAATTGGTTCGTAGCGGATCGGGGAATGTTCTGCAAATGAAACAACAGGAATATTAAAAGATCCTTTCTCCAAACGATGCACAATGCCAATGAAAAAATGAAATTGACAAAATAGTAATTTATAATTGGTAATTTCTTTCTTATAATTTTACTTCAATTAATACTTGTTTTTTAATGCATCTGCTATGTTATGCATACATAGAAAAGAAAAAAAATAGAACCAATTCCGTAAGAAATGGGAAAACATTATTTCAATTATTTATTGTATGCATCTAACGGCAATAGGTTTGGTTTCCCATTGTATTTGTTTTTTCTTCGACTTTTATGTACATTTTTTATTTGATACAGTAATACTTTTTATTTTGCTGTATAATGTTGTGCATTAATTTTTCTTCTTAGAGAAAATGGGTAAAAAAATTATTTCAAAAGTATTTGAAAAATTTTGGGTTGAACAAAATTTTAAAGTACTTTAATGATTAATTAATGATATATTTATTTGGTAAAATCGCAGGAGATGTTGGGATTTGGCTTCAAATATGTTGATTGCCAAATGACAGGTGTGATTCGAAGAGATTTGCAACCATAGCTTGATTTCGTGAAGCAAAATTTTAATTTCAAATAAATTATGTAATTTTTAGGAAGTAATGTTTTCTTTTATAATTACATTGATGCAAATTTATCTACAAAAACTCTTCCAATCAGTCACCATATTCAACACACATTCAATCCCATTAGTTATATCCACAGTTGAATGCCTATGGATATAGTCATACGCAATCCTCATACTATTGCACAAACTCATTTTTGATTGAGAGAACTATGAATTTTGATAAAGGGATGTCTTTATATTTTATGCTGTACCATTAAATTTCACTCTGTATCTCCACACATATCAATCAGATTTATCTTTCTCTTTAGTTAGAAACATATCCTTTCTACAACTGGGACACATGACATTCATAGCAATAAAACCAGCAAATATAATCAATCAATAATTTTAAACTTGCCTTGACATTCCAAATAATGGGAGAAATCTCTGTTAGCTCCTTTTCTTCAATTTTGAAAATGGCTGGAATCCTTGTTCCCAAAATAAAAAATTCTCAATACCAGACATCACTAATCTAAAGATTTTGTTCAGCACACAAGATAAGAAAACAACCACAACAGCACAATATGGTAACAAGTGAAATGAATTGCTTTTAAAAGTAACAGTTTTTTATTCTTCTATAATTTTCTAATAATTAAATTAAACCACATGATTAATCTTGGCCAATGAGAAACAGGGAATTAATTTTGGCTGATCAGGCATTAGGAAATACCTTGGTTACCTCATTTGATAATTATTACCCACTTGGTGATGAAAAAAAGGTGCCAACATATTGTTTGACAGTTGTCCCTATTCTGTGATTTGGTAATTTATTTTTATATTCTCTCAGCAATATATCCTTTTCATAATTTACTATACAAAAACTTGTTTTTATAAATATTTTTTAAAGAATTGTTTTTAACTTATATTGTAGTGGGGGAGCAACATTATCAATCAACTATATCCATTTGAATAATAGGTCTAAGCACATGACTTCTTTCTGGGACAGGTATTCCATTATTAATAACAATTATGGCATTTTAAATGTTTAATGAAGAGATGCAATGCAGTTTTTCTTAAAAACAGTGTTAATTGTTTTTTCCTTCTTTAACTCAGCTACATTTAAAATCGCAACATTTATTATATATTCTGTACTACTCAAAGAAAAAAAGTTTCAAATGTGTGTGCAGATAAAAAAATTCATTTATAAAAATTTAGAACTGGCCAAATTTGTAACATGTTTGATCCTGTATTCATTTTGGAACATTAATAGCAAAAAAGTGCACAATAATAAAATTTAGAGTATCAATATTGAATGCCTTCACTTAAAAGATATATGTATATTTTTATGTAATTTGATACCATGGACCGTTATTTATAGAACATTTTGTTTTTACAATTGATTACGAGTTTAAATCTAATGTTGGGATAAGTTTTGACAATAATTTAATAAACATTTTTTTATTTATTTTACAAGAATAAATGAATATATATAAGAATGAATTAATACAATATTATAAAAATGTTTTTAAAAAATTGTTATGTAAAATTATTTAAAGGTTTTAAATCATTTAGATTTACTAACTAAAGATTGCATTTCTCAAAAAAATTTGTAGTGAACAAATGGTACTGCTCTATAATTATAATAATATTTTTCATTTGGCAGAAAGCTTTTAATTATGATTATAGAGAAGATAATATTGTATGGTATTGTTGACTATAAATAAATGGTATGGTATTGTTAACCATAAATTAATTTGTGTATATAGTGGAAAATTTATTATAAAAAGAATTAAATTTCAATATTTTAAATATAAAATTTTTATGCTGCTTTTGTTATTGGTTTGTATTTCTATAGATGTTACAGATTTTCTTTTGTTATGTTTCAGTCTTCATGAATTTGTTGTTATATTCTGTAGGTTAATTTGGGGGAAAATGCATTATTGAAAAATATAAAATATGAAAGAATATTATTTTGCTTTCATTCTAATTGTGAGGTATTTATTTAAATAAAAAATTTTTCTTTGATTATTAGAACTTTGTACTTTAAATCTTTTTATATGTAGTTAAATTTGATAATTTCCGTGTTAAAAAGATATTTTGTGCGGGGGACTTACAATAGTTGTTAAATTTTATTTTGGAGCTTGTGCCTCAGAAAAATATAAAACATACTACTGTGTCCAAAAAGTAAGACCAATTTTCCATTTAAAATTCCCGGGGCTTATGGAATTTCAATGTTCAATGTGGCACTGTTCTTGGTGTCTGTGTGAAATTTGATGTCAAAATATTTATTAGTGTTTGAGTTACGCTTGTCAGATGCTAAAACTGATTTCTGGTGATTTTTGAAATGTCTGAATTAATTGAGCAAAGAGCTTGCATTAAATTTTGTTTGCGGAAACATATAGAATGCTGCAGAAGGCATTCGGTGAGCATTCCTACATCGGAAAGAACTGTTTACAAGTGGTAAAAACAGTTCAAAGAAGGCAGAGAACACGCTGAAGACGAAGAGGCCTCTGGTTGACCATCCACCTCAACCGATGAGCTCACGCCCAAAAGATTAAAAATTTGGTGCTTGCAAGCCATTGATTTACAATTAGAGACCTTGCTGATGATGGAATTTCAAAAGGATCGGTCAATTTCATTTTGGCCGTCAAACACGTCAAATCTCGATTGGTACCAAAGACACTGAATGCTCCAGCTTGCACTGCATTGATTCTTCGGGACTTTTTTGCCAAAAATGAAACCCATATCATTCCACAACTACCTTATTTACACCGTGCAACATCTGGCTATTCCCGAAACTCAAAAGACCACTACAAGGAGACCGCTTCGAAGAGATTCAACATGAATTGCTGCACGCTTTGAAGGCCATCCCTGCCGATGACTTTTTAGCAGCATGCATTGAGGATTGGAAAAAACGTTGCCATTAGTGCATTGTGTCTGGAGGGGATTACTTTGAAGGTGATGAAATAAATATGGAGGAATAAATAAAGAGTTTTTGAAAAAAAAAAAAATAAATAAATAATTGGTCTTACTTTTTGGGCACAGTAGTATAGTAATGTTCTAATAATTCTGGATAGATGTCTGGCCAATTTGCAATTTAAGGGATGTTGTAATTGGTTTCCTATCTTGTTTGCCCTTTGTAAGATGCCAGATCATGATGATTTTTATTTCAGGGATAAGAAATTCATGTATTATTTACTACTCAGGTCAGGTACTACAATAAGGATTTTTTACAGTTCCCAAAGAATTTAGGGATTTATGGCAAGGGCAATACTATATTTCTTAATATTCCTACTGTTCTATGACTATTTCATAATTTTTTGTTTAATAAAAATTTTCCAGTTATCTTAAAATTCTGCATACTGTTCTGACTATTTGTGTACATCAGTGAACAAGTGCAATTGTTGTGTGCATTTCAATATTTTTTTTTTTCTATTCACAAAAACATTTCTATTATCTTAAAATTTATTCCATTAAAATCAACAGAAATGTCATTCGGTTTGCATTTCATTCAGAGATAGGTCATTGCTTGGTGATTTTAACAAATATTGTATTCTCTTTTAACATGCACTTTTGCTGTTAATAAAAGAGGCTTGAAATGAAGAAAGTCTGTAAGTTTTAATTCCTCTTTAATAAATAATAATAGTAAATATTTCAAGTAAAATTGTGTTAGGATAAAAGAAATTTTTGGATAAAAATGTTTTTTTTTTTTTTTTCATGCCTTAAATTAGAATATTTTTTTTCTTTTTAAAGTAGCTCAAAAATATCTTTTCTTTCAGATTGTGCAGTTCTGTTAATATACAAGGAATTCAGCAGCACAAACTGCAACCATATTATCAAGTATGGTTTTATCTAATTTTAATTTATATTGATTTTTTACAGACTTTTTATAACAAATAGCACATTTACAGATGTTTTCTGTTAATGCTAGCCTCTTAATTTATTTTTAAAAAATTGTGGTTAATCGATGAAAATATTTTTAAGGTGCAATTCTTCAGTTTTGTTATTTTATTTAAAAATGTGCTAAAAGATTTATTTTTTCATAAATTATTTATATATGTTTATTTCTTATGTTTTATTGTTTATATTATTTCTATCTGAAATATTAATAATTAGATATAAGCTGATCAAATAAATTAGAAAAATTATGTTATCTAACAGAATTTAATAGGATTTAATAAAATGTTTAGAAATTTTTTTATAAATTTAATTATATTTTTTTTAGAAACTAAAGCCTGAGAACAATTTTTTATTTTCATACTTCTATTTTTTATGTAAAACAAACTTACTTATTATGTTTGTTATATATTATATTTTTATGAAAATCAATGAAAAGTACTATGAATAATAATAATTTTTGTGTAATAGTATTAGAAATAATGCGTTTTATTAATATCTTATTTAGTATTGCTTTACAGAGCCATTTTTTTCCTGGTTACTTTTTAAGTTAATGACATTCTTGATAACTTGAATTTTGATTTTTTTTTTTTTTTTTTTTTTTTTTTTTATGTTAAAAATTGATGTTTATAGAATATTCCTTTTCTGCAGATGAGTCTGATTTTAGCTACAAATTGATTGACTCAAGTTTTTCAAATTATCAATATCAAGAAGACTATCTGAAAGTTTTTATTTAAAGATATTTAGTTGTACAAAATACTTTCTCATATATAATAAAAAAATTCTTTTGAAGTATAATTTGAGGGCACTAGAAAACATTCCTATCACATGTTGATTCAGAAAAAGACTTATATAGAAACAGCCATAGAAATGTGCGAAATGACCAGCAAAGTATTTTCAGAAAAATCAATTCTTAATGAACATTCTATTACTCATACCAGCAAAGCACTTCATGCCTGCAATGTATATAGGGTTTTTTTTGAAGATAAACATCAATTAAAAGTACACTCTTGTAATCATACCGATGAAAACCCTACATTTGTGAAATATGTGGTAAGGGTTTTTCACAGAAATACAGTTTACAACGACATAATCGTATTCATACAGAAGAGAAACCCTACATTTGCGATTTGTGTGGCAAAGGTTTTTCACAGAAAAGTCATTTAAGACGACATTATGATAGTCATACGAAAGAAAAACCTTATATTTGTAAATGTGCAATAGAGGCTTTTCACGGAAAAGTCATTTAAGCCGACACTATGGTATTCATTCGGAAGAAAAACCCTACATTTGTGAAACATGTGGTGGTAGGGCATTTTCAGATAAAAATAATTTAAAAACGGCATTACCGTACTCATACAGAAGAAAAACCCTACATTTGTGAAATGTGTGGTAAAGGATTTTTCTCAGAACGGTCATTTAAGACGACATTACAGTATTCATACAGAAGAAAAACCCTATATTTGTGAAATATGCAGTAGGGGCTTTTCAGAGAAAGGTAGTTTATTAAAACATTGCCGTACTCATACAGCAGAGAAACCCTACATTTGTGAAATGTGTGGTAAAGGCTTTTCACAGAAAAGTGTTTTAAAACGACATTATCGTATTCATACAGAAGAAAAACCTTTCATCTGTGAAATGTGTGGTAAAGGCTTTTCACAGAAAAATAGTTTAAGACAGCACTTTCGTATGATTAAGAATTGCAAACGTTTGAAATCATCCTAAGATCTTTATGTGCTTTCAATAATGATATGTTCTCTTCAAGCAGCATAATATTTTAATTTTAAGAATTTTAATAAAAACCTTTTGTATTGTCTTTATTGTTTTTTGCAGAAAAGTGTTTTAAAACAACATTATCGTATTTATACAGAAGAAAACCTTTCATCTGTGAAATGTGTGGTAAAGGCTTTTCACAGAAAAATAGTTTAAGGCAGCACTTTCGTATTATTAAGAATTGTAAATGTTTGAAATCATCTTAAGAGTTTTATGTGCCTTCAATAACGATATGTTCCCTTCAAGCAGCATAATATTTTATAAATTTAAGAACTTTAATAAAAACCTTTTGTATCAATGTTAAATACTGTTTTTAGTTTTCAGTCTAATTACACTTAAAGAACATCTTGATTGTAAGTTTCTGTTTTGCCTTACTCATGTCATAATTAAAAAGGAAATTTCTGTAAATATTTTACATTCGTTTCATTTCTTAGGTGCAATTATTAATGCTAACATATGTGGTATTTAAAAGGATCATTGTTGTATTTTAAATCATTTAATTTAAAACTAAAATTATATTTTTAAATTATTGTTATTGATGAACAGCATTTGTTAATGAAAATTGAAATCTTTGATATTATATTGACTGCTGTTTTATTATACCAATGACTCACAACATTTGTAATCTATGAAGATGTTCAAAAAATCAGTTGCACGTTTTATTATACCTAAAAAAATTTCATGATTAGTATACTTCCATTAATTATTAATTTATTGCTTACAAAATTGTTTCTTTATCATTAACTGGTTTTGTGAAACATCGATTAATAATTGATTAGTTAGATTGGATCACCTTTAATAAAATGGTTTGAAGATTCTGTTAATATCTTTAGAATCTAAGTTTAATAATAAAAAATTAAAAAAATTGGAGAAACTTAAAATAGAAACAACTTAATATAACTCTTAATGATGAGCATAACACATTTCTGTCATGCATACCATCTGAATAAGTTTTAAAAAAGTAATGTAGGGGAGAATATTTTTATTCCATAATGCTATGTACCAAGAAAATGATTTTTCCTTTAACTCTTTTACAAAAGCATATCTAAAAATTGACTATATTTCTAGTAGAAATTGATGAGCTGGTTGTAATATGCAATTTATTACAAGTAGAAGAATTGAAGTAAATTTTTTATTTCCAAATTCAGTGATTACTTATGCTGGAGTTAATTCAAATGCATGCATTTTGTTATACATAGAAATAATAAAACTTTCAAAAATACAATTGACTAAATAAAACTTATTCCTAATAAACATCGTATTAATGTAACTAATATTTAAAATAAACATATTTAATGTAACTATAGCATGGCAAAACAAAATTCATAGAAACATTTCATTTTTTTATTTAATAATTATATTACTATCACTATAATTTTATTAGTCATGGACACTATTTTGACTAAATATTATTAAATTGTTATTTAAGTTTAGTATAATTCTTGATAATTTACACCGTCAACAATATCTTCAATTTTCCCTCAATATTTTTTTATCTTTCAATACAGAAATTTATGCTGTAATATATAGTAATTAAAGCTAATTTTTTTTAAATATAGTTAATATGTTCACAGAAGTACATGATATTGTGGAATGACTGTAAAAAAAAAAAAAAAAAAAAAAAATCTATTTCATTTAAAATATTCACAAGTTTCCAAAATTCATTTCACGTTTTGAGGGAATTGCTCATTTTTCCTCTACAAAGTAGTTATGATTGAGTTCAAGCCTATTTGTTTCAATATTTGTGAATTTTTTTTTTCTTTTTAAATATAAGGAAAAAAATTTTAGCCAGGAATTTTAAATTAATAAATATAAATCATTTAATAATCAATTTTGTCTGATACTCTAAACATTTATTAAACTAATTTCAAATGGCACACCAAATTTCTTATATATTGTTTTTTTGTTTTGTTTTGTTACATTGCTTATAATTTTAAATTAAGTGAATTATAGGTGACTTACAAGTTTTTTTTTTTTTTAATACCTTTATGGGCAAGGTAAGAGATCAATGGGTTATCAAACTGATTAATAAATGATGCAATAGTTGAAAGAACAGTTTTTTCATTTGTTTGTGGTAGAATACTTTTTTGTTGCTAATTATACTAGAAATTATTGAAAAGAAAGAAATTAGGAATTTCGTCGAGAAAATTTTGTATTGATATCAGTTAATTTAAACCGGTTTTTTTCTATAGGTAAGAAGAATTTTTTTTCTCACTAACTATGCTAGAGAGCAGGGGTCTCCAAACTTTCCAGCCTTAGGGCCATATTGTTTACTCCAGTAAGTACCAAGGGCCAAAATGGTTTTAATTTTCTGCCATTATCTATAATTTCTAGTGTTTTTTTTTTTATCCAAATTATTACAGCAGCAATAAGCTATTCGCTGTCGCAGCCCGGATTGACGACACTGGCGGGCCGTTGTTTGGAGACCCCTGCTATAGAGTGTTAAAAAAAAATTTAGGAATTTCTTCATCAAAAGAACTTTGTATGGATGTTAGTAAATTGAAGCTTTTTTTCTTAATGAATAGTTGAAGCTTATTTTCTATAATAGAATACTCCCCCCTTAATTATGTTATAGTATAAAAAAAAAAGAAAAAATTAGGAATTTTGTCAAGAGAATTTTTTATAGTTTTTTTTTTTTTTTTTTTTTTATTATTATTATTCTAATGTCTACTGATTCAAGATAGAAGCTAGTGCCCGTTGATGTTCATAAGGTGCGTCGTACTAATTCGGATCTTAGAGAAGGAGGATGGGGTCTCGAATTCCTTGCTGCTCGACTAGGTCTTGACGAAGGTAAAGCAATGAGTGCCTTTTTAGGGACCGCACTTCTACTCTTGATTTCTGCATGGAAATGGCTTCTTTTTCTGTTCTGAACTCGAGGACCTTATTCGTATTGAAAATTATTTCCATTTTAACTCCATCAGAATCCTAGATAACTTCCATGACCAGCTACTAAAGCGACGCCCAGACGAGAGTACAAGAACCTGTAAGTCAGTCTGTCTCAGTGTAGGCAGAACTCTCAGAGAGTCATCTATCTTCGGTCCGGATTCAACAACATTTACGACTAACTGCCACTCGCAGCCAGAGATAAAAGTGACTTGTTTCTCGCGGACAAAAGGAGACACTCGGATCAAGAGCGATTCACTTTCGTACTCTAGTCTGGACGCCGCTTAAAATGCAGTCATCCAGCTGAAAAAATCATTTCTTTTAAGACTCAAGAAGCTTGCGTCACCCCGTAGCTTAATTCTTTTCTCCACTTAACCTTTCTCCTTTGCGGGAGTAGAAAGCTCTGACATACTACTGAACCCAAAAAGTAAAACCAATTTAAATTTCCCGGATGTATGGAATATCAATTTCTTTTTTAGGTTGTTAGCACTGCCCTTGACATCTGAGTGAAATTTTACGTCAACATATTCATTAGTGTTTGAGTTACGCTTGGGTTTGTGAGACGCTCAAAGTGATTTCGGCGATTTTTAAAATGTCTGAATTAATTGAGCAAAGAACTTGCAATAAATTTTGTTTGCGGAAAAGTATACAATGTAGCAGAAGGTATTCAGTGAGTAAACAATGTCGGAAAGAAATGTTAACAAGTGGTATAAAAACCGTTCAAAGAAGGCAGAGAACGCGTTGAAGACGAAGAGCGCTCTGGTCGATAATCAACCTCACCCGACGAAGCTCACGTCAAAAAAAAATTAAAGGTTTGGTGCTTACAAACCATCTGTTTACAATTAGAGACCTTGATGATGATGTTGGAATTTCAAAAGGATCGGTCAATTCCATTTTAAAAGCTGTTTTGGGTCTCAAATACGTCAAATTTCGATTGGTACCGAGAACACTGAATTTTTTGGAAAAATATTGTCGTGTTGAAGTGTGTGAAACAATGCTTTCTGACTGAAAAGGCAAATTGAAATGCATAATAACTGGAGATGAGACTTGGATACATGCTTACGCTTTTTCGCCAAAAATAGAACACATATTGTTCCGCAACTACCGTTTTCACCTGATTACGGTGCAAATAAACTCATTACGGGCGGCGTAATATGTTTCAATAAGAATTTTCATAAAGTTTTCCAACAGAGCTAATGGGCTGATAATTGTGAGGAAATTTGCTATCTTCGCCATTTTTAAAAGTCATGATGATATTTGCTTAATAAGTAGGGAAATTTAGTACAGCTGTTGTAAATTTTTGCAAGATGAGTAGTGGCATTAAGGGGGAGACACAGTAAGGCTTTATTTGGAATGTTGTCAGGTCCAGAAGATTTCCGAATGGTGATATTCATGATTAAGTTAATTATGTCAGATGGAGGAAAAAAAATATTGTTCAGATAATTTTGATGGTCAATTAGAAAGGATGCTACTGTATTTTCAATATGCTGAATTTACGAGTCATCGTAAGGTTCAATGTTTTCTTGAAAGGAGAGTTCAAGGTTTTCAGCGAAAGAGTTGACTTTATCAAAAGATGAAAATATAAGTCCTGAGGGTCCAACTCACTCACAAGAGAAAATGATTTATTAGCAGCATATTTTAGTCATTGATATTTAAATGTATTGCTATTGTCTTAAATCAAAAAATTAAAGAACAAATGTCTAAGTTTTGACACCCTCTATTGGCAACACCTAGTTTGCTTACGACTTATACCAATATTTTTTAGAACACCTATGGTATCAAATTAAGTCACCTTTAGAAGCTGCTTGTTATAAAGCTGCTAATGCGAGCATAAATTTTAAAGTCAAGTCAGTGAAAGATCATTTTGAAACGAAGTCCACCTCCAACGAAAATCTGAAATTGGCTAAATAATTGATAAGAATCCACACTATTATTGGTAAACACACTATTATTATTTCATTAAACTTTCTTTCAATTAGTATTTTCTTATTTATTTATCTAATTTGCTGTTATATATATATATAGATGCATTTATGCAGATTTACACATGATATTTTATATATAACACGTAGATATATATATATATATAATATCATAAATAAGCATTATGTCAATCATTTATTTTAAAAGTCCTAACACTGAGTTAATGTTTTCATTACACTTGATTTTTTTTTTTTTTCAGTTTGTTTATGGAACAGTTTTTTATTTGATGCAGTTTTTCTTGTTCTTTTGCTTTATGTTTATTTATATTTTATATGTGTATTAATTTTTTTTCTTGCTTATGTGTTTAGAATAAATTTTTATACACTTTAAAAATTTTTGTATAAGAGAAATTTTAAAACACCTCATTTATTGTTATAAATGCTATATTTATTATTTTTATATTCTCCCTATATTAGGCCATATTTATAATTAATTAATTAATAATAACTTTTTATATTTAAATAGTTTTGAGTTAGTCAATGCCATTTGATAAAAAATAAATATTTAACTGGATTTCAATATATTTCTTAGAACAAATCTTGTATTATCTATTTGAGTAAATCTACATACATGGATTCTTTCTTTGATAACTATTGACTTATTAATAACAGGCACCGTTATTTTGAAATTTAGATAAAAACAGTAATGCAACTTTTTAAAAAAGTAGTATTCATTTGTTTTCCCTGTTTTATAATAGCTATTTTTAAAATATGGACATATATTTCTTTCAAAGGAAAATCTTTATACTAATTGTGAAGATATATGCTGATAAAAATAAAATTTATTGATAAATTTAGAGCTGATCAAATCAGGAACATTCAATTTTATGATTTTGCATCCATTTTGGTCAGTTAATGACAGAGGGGGAAAATTGAGCTTAATAATTTTCAATATATCAATGATGAAAACCAAGTGATAAATTATTATATGAATTGGGTAAAAAAGCTTTATTTGTCTTTCTTTTACTTATATTTATTTATCTGTCTTACTGTTAATGAATCCCATGTTTAAATAATAGTTATAATAAATGACAAAAAAAAACCAAATGTTGTCCTTCCATAGGAAAGAAAAGGGGCACTTTTTTTCCCCCCGATATTATCATTTTTCAATCTTAATTTTTTTTTTTTATTGTTGTGAGAGATCTTTCATTTCAAAGATTATATTGCCATATTTTATCATTTTGGCCATTATTTTTAAGGGGATTCTCTGATGATTAGCCCCTTTGCCCAAATCCAGATTCATGTCAAGTTGGCAGTCATCTAGGGAACATTAAATCAGCACTTCAATGACAATGAAACAATTATGATTAAATAGATGAAGCCCACAAGGGAGATAGAGGAAAAAAGTGGAAAATTTCGTAGGATTGGAGTAATGCCATGGGAAAGTAAATCTAGATCACACTTAGAATGAAAATCTAATGAATGGATTTTCAGAAGGAATTAGATTTAATAAGAAAATATCAGCAATCAAACATAAGACGCATTGAAGATGGAAAAAAATGATTTCGAACTAGATTTAATACTAGAACGTTTTTTAAATATTTATTTACCAATAAATCAATTGAAATTTATATAATAAAAATTAAATTATAAGTATGAAATGATATATTAAGGCAGTTTAGTAAAATAAATTCTCTGGGAAATTAAAATGCTCTGGTTTTAAATTAAAATAATTTAATTGTTAAATAACATTTATGTTTGATTTAAGATAATTTTTGTGTGATCTTATGAATTGAAAATTTCATATTTTTAAACGGAGATTCAGTTTTCAGTACAATATATTTATTGATCATTTAAATTCTATATAGTAAAGATATTTAAGTAAAGATAATTCATTTTTAAAATCTGTATTCTGTAAAAGTTTATTTTCTCTTTTTCTTGTTCCATAGTTATTTTATGTTTGATTTTAAGAATGACATTAATTTTAATGTTTTTTGACATGGTATCAACCACTTGAAGATGCTAATTAATTTTGTTTATTTAAATCTTTTCCATTCTTTATTAATACTTTTAATCCTATAATATTTTAAATGAGCTATATATGAAATGTGTAAATCTTTTTATTTAACAATAAAAATCTCATTGTAAGTAATATTTGCAAAATCTTATATTTATGTATAAGTGTATATATATATATATATATGATATATTCAAGACAAATTGTTTTTAATATTAAAATATATATATATATAGCTGAATTGGGCTTTTAATATTAAAAACAATTTTTTTTCTGTTTTCCTTTAATTTCTTATAAATATAAACTTCAAAGTTTTTCTTTAAATTTGTAAAGAAATATTAAATTAACAGGAAGTTTATTAAAATAATTCCATCTTGTATAGTTTGGAATTAATTTCAGATCCTATACATTACATTTCAGTGAAAGTTTTTAAAAAATGCTATGAATTTACAACAAAAATTGAAAAGGATTCTAAAAATGTGATAAAATGAAATGTAAACAAAACTTTATATAAATTTGCAAAATAAAAAATACCTAGTGAGGATTTATTTATATGCTACCTATATATTCATAAGCAAATAATTGTAAATAATATTTCAAATCAGTTTTTCTTAAAAGAATGCGGAATTCTTAATTTTGAAATCAAATCATGAAGCAATATATTTAATATTTTTTTTTCATGTAAAGGTTTATTTATAGAACTTTTTCTGTTTTTACATTTGATTATGATTTAAATCTAACATTGAATATTTGACTTTAAATTTAATAAATAAATATAATTTATTTAATTATTTATATCAATTATATATTTATTGTTTTACAAAAATTAATATGTAAATACGGCATAAATACAATGAGGACTGATGGCTGATTGTCTCTCAGAACCATAGGTCTCGGATTGAATCCCGAGTTTCAATGGACTTTTGTAGTTGTTAGGAATCCAATTTAAACCGTGTGTCCCAGTCTAATCAGTCCTCGTGAACAAATATTTTTTCATTTTACTGTTCATTTTAGAGATTTTATGTTTCAGGAATGTATAAGACATATATTTACATTTCCAGAATTTTGAGAACATTATTATAATTACAGAACATTAAACAAATGTCTTGCAGCAGTTGATATTTTGTTTTTCATCTTACTGTGACTATTTGCAAGTTGTCAGGACGTAATGGCTTTTATTTCAGGAATAAGAAATCAATGTTTCATTTACAGGCTAGATGTTTACGACAAGGTTTCTTCTGGGAAGGATTTTTATTGTCCCAAAGAATTCAGATATATCCAGCGAGGGGAAATTTATTTCATTGCTTTATGATTTGTGCTGTTCTATTACCACTTCAGAATTGTTATTTCATAAAATCTCTTTTCTAATCATTTTAAAATTTTGCATTTCTGACTATTTGTTGGAACATTGAACATGTGTATATAAACTGCCTGTGCTTTTAACAAAAAGTAATAGTGGAGATGACAGAAATTAGGATTGTATCATAAATCATAAGGCAGGCCAAGCATAAACAAAGTTGCCCAAATAAAAACACACTGTCTATTCTTAATATCTGTTTGTTTAGCATAAATTAAAAAGAGTGCTTGCTTAGTATTTCTTTATAATTTTGGTTTTTATGGGATTTCAGCATTTTTTTTTTTTTTTTTCCCTCACAAGATTATTCATAAAATTCTGCTGCACTAAAATCAATGAAAATGCCATTGTGGTAACCTATATTTATTTCATTGACTTGAAATTAATGGAGGGTCTATATTTTTCATCCATGGATGATTATGCAATTTTTTTCCCCCATTATGGCGCTCTAATTGAAAAATAATGTTGTTGTTGTTTTCTTCTTTTTTAAGTTACCTATATAATATATATGTAGATTTACACCGGTTCCAATAGATTCATCGGTCGAACCTACAGTTTGTTAGACGAATACCAACCTAACAATGGCTGGACTTTTGCAGTGGGTGTATTTCATAACACAGTAACGGGACGTTACTTTAAAAAAAAAAAAAGCCATTTAATGATACTATATTTTACAATAATATTTACATTAGTTGTTAATTAAGGGTAAACATATTCTCTCGATGCTTCGCAGCCTGCCAAATCTCGGTCTCTCTCCTTGCCCGCCAGCCATTCTCTCCTCTTTCTTCATCTACAGGGTTCTATCCCCTTCTCGTGGGGTCAGAGTTCAAAGTTGAATACTCCCCCACGTTGTAAACAGGCTCTGTCAAAGACAAGCAATCGTGATGTGTCGCCGCCTGCTGATTACCACACAAACAAATCCTACATATATATTTTTTTCTTTCAGATTGGTCAATCCTATGAATATAGATGGAATCCAGCGGCATAATAACAGTCTTTATAGAGTGTTCCTCTGATGGATTTAAGTTGAAGATCCAGCGTCCAATATTATCAGCGAATTGATTAACGGAAGTTTTTCGAGTTCTCAATTTTAATTGTTCAATAAAAATAAGGAGGAGAGATAATAAGGAAGAATCTGAAAAGTTTTATTTAAAGATAGTATTTTGAAATGTTTTCCTCATTTGTAATTAAAACATTCTTCCAAAGTATAAATTGAGGAGAAAAAAGCAAAGTATTCTCTCAGTGCATGTTGCTTTCATAAAGGACTTACTGTATAAAAAAACGACCATGAAGGCGTGCGATGTTTGTGGCAAAGTTTTTTCAAGAACAAATCATCTTAAGACGCATTCTCTCACTCATACCAACGGAAATCATGCATGCAATGTATGTGGTAAAACTTTTGCGCTTAAACATTACTTAATGGTACACTGTCGAGTTCATACGAACGAAAAACCTTATTTTTGCGAGATATGTAAAAAAGCATTTTCACGGAAAGAAAATCTAAAAACCCATTATCGTGTACATACGGGAAAAAACCTTTTTCACCTTATGCTGAAACGTGCGGTAGAAGTTTTTCATTTAAAAGTAGTTTACAACGACATGGCCGCGTTCATACAAATGAGAAACTGTACACTTGTGAAATTTGTATCAAAAGGTTTACACAAAAAAATGATTTACAACAACATTATAGTATTCATACGAAAGAAAAACCATATGTTTGTGACATGTGCGGTAAAAGCTTTGCGAGGAAACTTTATTTAAAAACACATTATCGTATTCACACGGGAGAAAAACCGTACAACTGCGAATTGTGTGGTAAATGCTTTTCACAGCAAAGTGTCTTGAACAAACATTGTCGTATTCACACGGGAGAAAAACCGTACAACTGTGAATTTGTGTGGTAAATGTTTTTTCACAGCAAAGTGTCTTGAACAAACATTGTCGTATTCACACGGGAGAAAAACCGTACAACTGCGAATTGTGTGGTAAATGCTTTCACAGCAAAGTGTCTTGAACAAACATTATCGTATTCATACGAAAGAAAACCCTACATTTGTGATAGATGCGATAGGGCTTTTTCAGATAAGAATAATTTAAAAACGACATTGTATCTTACATAGGTAAGAAAACCTCTTTTGTAAAATGTGTGGTAAAGGATTTTCACAGGAAATTAGATTAAAAAGACATTATCATCTTCATTTAGAATAAAAATAATACATTTGTGAAATGTGAGATAAGCGTTGTCGCAGAAAAATATCTTAAACAGACATTTATCATCTTCATTGAAGAAAAACTCCTACATTCCTGAAATGTGCTATAGAGGTATATCCAGAGAGAAAAAAAAATTAAAAAACCTATTATCATATTCAAAATTTATTTCATATTCGTGCTAACTGTGCAGTAAAGGTTTTTCAGTAGGGAAAATTAGATTAAAAATACATAAACATATTCGTATAGAAGTAAATTTCTATTTAGAAGTAAATTATATTAAAAGACATTATCATCTTCATTGGAAAGAAAAATTCCTACATTCCTGAAATGTGCTATAGAGGTTTTTAAAGAGGAAAAAAAAAATTCAAAGCCTACCATCATCATGTTATTATCATATTCAAAACATATTTCATATTCATGCTAACTGTGCAGAGATGGTTTTTCTGGAAAAATTAGATTATACATATTCGTATAGAAGTAAATTTCTACATTTGTGAAAAGGATTTTCAGAGAAAGTTAATTTAATAAGACGTCATATTCATACTGGAGAACTGCCTTACATTTGTAATATATGCAGCAAGTTACTTAGATGTAAAGCAAAATTTGTTTTTATGCATGACATATGATATTATAAAATTAAGGACATAAATAAAAAAACATTTGTATAGATGTTTAATATTGGTATTTTAATTTGCAGTCTTTATTGCACGAGTATATCGTTAATGTAAATTTAACCCTGTAGAATACAAGGGAATCAAATATCGTGGTATTCCTAATAATATTAGCTATATTGATTGCCAACTCGAAATATCAATCCTTTCTTGAGGGATGGTCCAGACTATGCATGGAGGCTGTTATAGCCTAGCAATCAAAGACCTGACGAGATTAAGCTCGAACATCATTGCAGTTGCCACATTTTTGGCATTTTTTATAGTCACTAGCATTTTTTTTTTGTTTTGTTTTGTGAGAGTAGTAGCTGTTTTTCTGTCAACACAGGCAAAGGTTGTGATTTTAAGCAGTGCCTGGGAAAAAAGGTTCCCCGTACCTTTTGTTACTTAATTACTATTAAAATGTACATTAAAAAAGGAATATAATTAAAGTTGAGCGATAGTTCAGGAGTTTAAATAAAAAAAAAATATTTGAAACATTAAGGAGTTTAATATTAAATTAAATTGAAATCATTTGCACTTTGAAAGAGAATTAAAGGCTAGATTTTAAGGAATCTAGCTAAAACTCAAAAAGATTCAATCAGTATATAAAATAATAATCAATATATATAAATCAATATAAAAATATAAAATTTATTTAAACATGAAAAAAGGGAGATTCCGCAAGAAAATGGGATAAAACACTGCTAGGAATAATGGCTAAAAAGGGGCAGGTCAGTATCGAACAAACAAGCTCTCAGCTGCAGAGAACGACGCGCATGAGAATTGAACCAGTTTATCAAAGGAAGTCCTTACCAAAATTTAAAGAACTGCCGTGAGGCGTTTAGCATTTTCGGAAAGAGTGAAATCGTATCTCGGAAAATTACAAATTTCATTATTCGAAAAATATGTTCAAGATTTGCATATAGAAATTTTCCGCAAGCTTGAACATAAAATTTTGAATAGAAGGGAGGGCAAGACTGTGACGAATTTATCATTCCTAAAATACCACGATGAATCTGTGATCATTCATAATATTTTTTTTATTTTCCTATCTTTTGGTGTAGTTAAAGTGGTATCTTGCAGCGGAACCCCCACACTGTGTTAGCATACGTGATAATTGGATGTAAATAGTACATAGCAAATGATTAGTTTATTATCCAAGGATAGGAGATATTTTCTATTTGTTAAGGATAAAGCATGCGTAGAGAAATATTATATTTATGTTTAATATGATTAAAATAAGTTAGTTTGCTAAGTATTTTTGTGTTATTAGTAGTTAAAGAGAAAAATATCAAGTGGAAGAATTCTACTTCTCGTGAAGAGTACAACTTCAGTTTTTCCAACTTTTATTTTTACTTTGGTTGAAGAGAAACGGACCAAACAGGGAGCTCTGAGGCATGCCTGCGTTGATCCGCCTCTGTGTAGAAAAATAGTTGTTGATTTTAACTGAAAAGAACCTATTGCTGAGATAAGATTGAATTAAAAGGATAAAATAGAGTGGAAAATTTTTAGGCATGTAATTTGTGTATTAGACCATCGATCCGACCCTGTCGAAAGCCTTGGTAAACATCAAGGGAAACGATTCCTGTCACTAATTTATTAGAAAGTCCCTCAGAGATCAATCCGTAATTCTGAGTAATTGATGCGTAGTGCTTGATTTTGGGATAAATCCAAATTGATGGGGGATCGTGATAATTTCAAAATTCTAACTACACAATTTATCGTTCTGACGGACTCGCCCACCGAGGAGGAGGCACAGCTCTGCATTCATAAAAATATCACTTATCATGAATTACATTTTACCTCAATAGCTTTGAAAACACTGCAATAGAATTATCACTTAATAATAGCTTTTAAAATTACAATAGCCAGTATCTATCTACCTCCAATAGATTTAGCACTCATGAGCTAGACTTAATAGCTAATTCAAATAGTCAAGTTTTCCTCCTAGGGACTTCAACTCAAAACACCCAGCCTGGAACACTGATAGAAGTAATATTAATGCCTCTATTCTTTTTGACTGGTCCAATATTAACTCATTTAACATTATAGCTCCATCTGACCCAATCTCTACTTCTGTTTGCATAACCCTTCTAACAGTATATTAGACTTAACCTTACTAAAAACCTCACAGCCGGACAAATCAACGATCTTTCCAGTGACCATAATCCAGTGCTTGTTGAAGTCACCCATAATTCAATCACTCCATCTCAAAATAGTATTATCACAACTACCAATTGAGTATATCCTCTAATCTTTTAAACACTATCAAAGGAAATTCTACTATTTCTAGCGTTCATGGCATTGATCTGACCATAATAAATTCACTTTTTTAACATCACCACAGCCATTAATCTGTCCAGTAAATCTAAAGAAATTCGCTCCACTCATTTTCAAACTAACCATCTCAATGCGAAATAAAATAACAAAAAAAAAAAAAAAAAAAAAAAAAAAAAAAAAAAAAAAAAAAAAATAGGTTTCTGTAAATTCTGACAGGAGACCAGATATCCTCCAGTAAAACGGGAATTATACAATCCAAACCGAAATAAAAAATTATTCACAAAATAAAAAATGATAGACGGAGCAAATTTCTCTTGGGCCTCAATCCTGAGGACAACTCTTAATTAAAAATTAATAAAAAAATTTCACAAAAAAATATTCTAAAATACCATATTTTTCTAGGATCTTCGGGATTTGTTTTTGCTTCTAAAGACAAAGCTAAATGTTTTTGTTGAGAACCTAGAAAATTCCTTTCAAGAAAATGCCTTCCCCTACGACGATGATCATATTAAACACGTCGAGTATGGAATAGCTACTTTCATCAATAATAATCATAATAATAGCTGCAATATTTTCTTCTCACCAACCAATGTCATGAACGTCATTAAAAAAATTAATATACGTAAATCGATTAGTCCACATTGCATTGCTAATAAAGCCTTGCTGTGCCTTCCTCTAAATGCAATTACTCATCTTACCAAAATCTTCAATAATTGTTTAAAATCCAATTACTTGCCAATAATCTGGAAAAATGCACACATAATTATGTTTTCAAAACCAGGGCAAGATAATAAATTTCCGCAAAACTACCGGCCAATTCGAATAACTTATTATCTCACATATTTTAAACATTTGTTCCATTGACTCCATTCTTCCAGCGGAACAATTGATTATCGTAACAACCATTCCACGTATCAGCAGCTATTGCGACTGACGAACTTAATCATTCAAGGATTAAATTATAAACTCATTATGGGCGGCGTAATATGTTTCAATAAGAATTTTTCATAAAGTTTTCCAACAGTGTTAAGGGAACTAATGGGCCGATAATTTTGATGAAATTTGTTATCTTTACCTGGTTTAAGAAAATCATGATATTTGCTTTTTTTTCCAGATAGGAGGGAAGTAGGGAAATTTAGTACAGCTGTTGTAGATTTTTGCAAGAAGAGTAGTGCTTTAAGGAGGAGAAACAGTAAGACTTTATTTGGGATATTGTCAGGTCCAGAAGATTTCCGAATGTTGAAATTCTTCATTAAGTTAATTATGTCAGATGAAGAAAAGAAAATATTGTTTAGATAATTTTGATGATTAGTTAGAAAGGATACTACTGTATCTTCAATATACTCAATTTGAGAGTCATCGTAAGGTTCAAGGTTTTCAGCAAAATAGTTGGTTTTATCAAAAGATAAAAATATAAGTTCTGAAGGTCCAACTCACTCACAAGAGAAAAGGATTTATTAGTAGCAATATACAAAACGTTTAACTTCACATTTTTAGAGATACAAACTTTAAATTCGAATTGGATGACGACACAACAACTGCCTTTTCATTGTTTGTTGAGATTTGGATCAATCTCAGGATGGAGTTTCATCTCGGAGGTAAAGGTAAAGATAGAATATCCTTACCTCTATTTGCATAATTAAAAATAAACAGTTATTGTAGCAAAACTCATTTAATTATTGAAACGAATCATAGAATTGAACATGGAAGCCAGAATAAAATGTGCTGTCTAGTTCTGAAATCTTCAACAAACAATTTCAAAATAAGGGTATTATTCGCAAACGTAAAAGGTACGGCTCAAAGGTTTGACGACGGTCGTAACAATATCAGAATTTAATAGTTTCAAAAATGTATGTTTAAAAAAAATTATTAAGATATTAATTTAATCAATTATATTGGTAAAAAACAGTTCTCCACCATTCCTTGTAAAGGATTCGATAATTTATTAATAATATAAAAATTGATAATTTTTTAATATTTAACATATTTTAGTCACTGATTGTTAAATGTATTGCTATCGTCTTAAATAAAAAATTAAAGAACGTATGCAGCTTTGACACCCTCGATTGGCAACACCTAGTTTGTTTACAAGTGATACTAATATTGCTGGAGGGCCTGAATGGCCGAGTGGCTAGCGCTCTGGCGCTCGGTACCACAGGTTTCGGGTTCCAGTCCCGGCGGTGCCATGGATGTTTGTAGTGGTTCGGAATCCACTTTAAACCATAGGTCCCGGTCTAACACGGTCGTAGAGCGTTGTGGAGAATGACATATTAAAAATAAGGAAAAACTGCCTGTTCATATATATAGTGATTGGGGGATTATAGTCCTTGTTGCTTCACATCCCCATATACCACTTCATTCATCATCATCATAATATTGCTGGAAATATTGTTATATACCGTAATCATGAATCTTAAAGCACTTATCTAGTTAAATTAAGTCAACGTAGGTATAAAGCAGCTTACGCGAGCATAAATATTAAAATACATAGTCTAGTCAAGTTAATGGGTGTTAGATTTAATTTTAAAGTAACAAGAAAATAAACACTGTTGGATTTAATGACCGTTTAAGAGAAAAGGTTCTATTAAAATTTTAGAAGAATCAATTTAATGGTTACGTTCACTGAATAATTAAAACAAATATATCAATTTTGGTCCAACTTGCTTATGGGTGTCCGCGGAAATGTTCTGAAGTTGAAATAACACAAATAGTGAATGATCATGTCTTGAAACGAAGCCCAGCTTCAATGAAAATCTGAAATTGGCTGAATAATTGATAAGACTACACACTATCTTTGGTAAAGACACTGTCATTATTTGATTAAATTTTTTTCAATTAGCATTCTTTTTTATTTATTTATCCCATATGCTGTTACATCTAAACATATTTTGGTACTTACGTATTAACGATACCTTGGCGACAGACTTGGCGGTTTTTAAGTGTCGCCAATCTTTATTATTTGGAATAAAAATATTTTGGAAGCGTTTTGATTTTAAATGAAGTGTTTCATATATATTTTATTATTTGGAACAAAAATTTTAAATGTCGATTGGCGCCAAATCTGTAGCTGCGGTTGGCGCGTGTGCTCTTTATTGGCGCAACTGTCGCTAAGGTACCATTAATACGTAAGTACCCATATTTTTACTTATATACATAGAGATAGACATAAAATTTCATATGAAATGTAAAAACATAATTTAAAAAAAGCAATATGTCAATCATTTATTGTAGGCATCCAACAATGAGTGAATGTTTGCATTACAGTTGATTTTTTTCAACTTGTTTATGTACTTTTTCTTATTTGATGCAGTTTTTCTTTTTCTTTTGCTTTATATTTGTTTCAGTTTTATATGTATATGAATTTTTTTTTTGTTTTTGTTTTAAAGAGTATAAAATTTATTCTAAATGTATCAAATTTTAGCAATTTGATAAAAAATACACATTTTCAAATTCATTTGATAAAAAATACATATTTAACTTGATTTCAATATATTTCTCAGTACAAATAATATATTATTTATCTCATGAATTTAAATAGTAAATCTGCATACATAGATTCTTTCTTTGATAGCTGTACACTTATTAATAATAGTCTCTATATTTTGAAATTTTTGATAAAAACAGCGATGTAACTTTTTAAGAAAGTGGTATAAATTTGTTTTCCCTGTTTTATAAAAGCTATATTTCAAACATAGGCGTATGTTTCTTTCAAAGGAAAATCTTTATACTAATTCTGAAGATATGTGCTGATAAAAATGAATTCTATTTTTATATTAAATATAAAAATTTAGAGCTGATCAAATCTGGAACATTCAGTTTTATGATTCCATGTCCATTTTGGTCAGTTAATGACAGATGGGAAAAAAGAAACGAGCTTAATACTAATTTTCAGTATATCAATAATGAAAAACAAGTGATAAAATGATTATTTTATCATCAAATATTTATGAATTATGCCAAAAAACTTTATTTGTCTTCCTTTTTACATATCTTTTTTTACTATAAATTAATCCCATGTCTAAATAATAGTTATAATAAATGACAGGGAAAAAAAAAAAGACACCAGGAAAAATTTCTAAATAGAATTGGTTATAAATATTGCTCTCTCATATGAAAGAAGAGGGGCACTTTTTTTTTTTTTTCTTCGATATTATCATTTTTCAATTTTAAGTTTTTTTTTATTGTTGTGAGAGATCTTTCATTTCAAATATTATATCACCATATTTTAACATTTTGGCAATTATTTTTTGGGATTCTTCAATAATTAACCCCTTCACCAAACCCAGTTTTATGCTAAGTTGGCAGTTATCTAGGGAACATTAAGTCAGCACTTAAATGACAATGAAACGAATATAATTAAATCGATGAAACCCACAAGGAAGATAGGGAGAAAATGAAAAAAATTTCATAGAATTGGAGTAATATCATGGGAAAGTAAATCTAAATAATAAATTATAAGCCTGGAATAATATATTAATGTAGTTCATTAAAATACATTCTCTGGGAAACTAAAATGCACTGGTTTTAAATTGTAGATTATTTTAAGTAACATTTCTGTTTGATTTAAGATAATTTTTGTGTGTTTTTAAATTAATTGAAAACTTCATATTTTTAAACAGGGATTCAGTTTTCAATACAATATATTTATTCTCATTTAAATTCTATATAGTAAAGAAATTTAAGTACAGAGAATTCATTTTTAAAATTTAGTCATGTTGTTTCTTGTATTCTGTAGAAGTTTATTTTCTCTTGTCCTTATTCCATAGTTATTTTAGCTTTAACTTTATGTTTGATTTTAAGAATGACATTAATTTTATGTTTTTTGACATGGTGTCAAGCATTTGAAGATAAATAATAATTATTTTTTATTTATTTAAATCTTTTTCATTCTTCATTAATACTTTTTAATCATATAATATTTGAAATGTATTATATATGAAATGTGTAACTTTTTATTTAACAATAAAAATCTCATTGCACATTACACAATTATGAAAGTAATATTTACAAAATCTTTATGCATAATGCTCAGGTTTAAATGTTAATAAAAATAAATAGAATAAACAGTAAAAAAAAAAAAGTAACACATAAACTGAACATGCAGAAAAAAATTTAGAGGAAGGAAATATAAGTCTAAAAAGAATGTATAAATTCGCATGCATCAATTCAATTTTGCAATTGCATTTTTTTAATCCTGATATTAATTTTATAATAATCATTTTCAAAGTCGCCTGGAATATATCCCACGTATATCTATATCTGTATAGTTTTAAATTAATTTCAGATCCTATGCGTTACATTTCAGTGGAAGTTTTCAAATTGATTTACACCAAGAATTGAATTTTAAATTTTAATGATTTAAATGATTAAAATTTTAATGATTGATCATTTTGAATCAAGATATAATTTGAACAACACTTATAATTATTTCAAGTTATAAATGACTTTCATTTGTGTGTAAAGGTTTATTTTTAGAATTTTTTTGTTTTTACATTTGATTATGATTTAAATTTAACATTGAAGAAGATTTGATTTAAAATTTAATAAACAAATATAATTTATTTAATTATTTGTATCAATTATATATTTATAGTTTTACAAAAATTAATATGAAATATGAATAAATACAACGAGGCCTAATTTCCGATTGTCTCTGGGTACCCCAGGTTTTGGTTTCGAATCTAATAGTTTTTATGGACCTTTGTAGTGATTATGAATTCAATTTAAATCGTAGGTCCTAGTCTAATCAATCCTCGTGAACAAAAAATGACCATAGAGAGACACCCAAGGGCATAAGTTATAACAATCCTACTTCTTAAAAAAAAAAAAAAAAAAAAAATTCTCATATTTAGAAATCTGCCAGAAAAACTAGTCTTAGTGGATACTAGTGTCAGGATGATCCTGGGTAGTGGAAGCTGACGGAGACAGCCTTAACCTGGAACCGACTGTAGGTCTGGCGAAGTTTTTTATTCTTTGTATCTGTCTTTATTATCTTTAGAATTTTTGGTACTTACGTATTAACGCCACCTTAGGTACAGATTTGGCGGTTTTTAAGTGGCGTCAGTCTAATAGTTACAGATTTGGCGGTTTTTAAGTGGCGCCAATCTAACAGCTACAAGGAAGTGTAGATTGGCGGTTTTTTGGCGCCAATCTAAGAGCTACAATGAAGTGTAGATTGGCGCCACTTAAAAACCGCCAAATCTGTACCTGCGGTTGGCGTTCAAAAGATAACTACGTGCGCGTGAGAACAACAAGATTGCTCTTAATTGGCGCAACTGTAGCTAAGGTGGCGTTAATACGTAAGTACCGAATTTTTTTTTTCTTTTTTAAGTTATGTAAGTTATTGAAAACAATTGACTGAAAACAATAAGAGAAAGGAAGGATAAATGGAAATCATATTTCCTTCTAATATTTATTTACTAAGAGGGAATACTGAGAATTATTAGAATGTTGTAATTCATATTTTTTTTATTTGAAGTTATATTTGATTATTGCTATGTCAGTTATTCTTTGATGTTTTGAATAATTTCACACTATGATTAAAAATGTCTATTATTGGTGTCAGAATCTATATAGATACCTTCTCATTTTTATTATTATCCAATATGTATACACCTTACTCTTAACCATTCCTCTAATTATTATATTGATGCAATAGGCTGAATTATTTATGTCTATTTCCAAATATGTCTGTGAAAAATTTCAACTTATTTTACTTATCATTACTTTATGATCTTTTCGGATTTGTTATTTCATAAAATCTTTTTCCCATCATCTTAAAATTCTGAATTTTATTCTGACAATTCATTGAAACAGTTGAAGATGTGCACATGTAACGTATACGTCGTCTGTGCTTTGAACAAAGAGTAAGCGAAGTTGCTCATTCTTAATATCCACTATTCTTAATATCTGTTTAACATAAACTGAAACGTACACTCAAGAGCTAAAACATTATGACCACCCCTTCATTTTGCAATGAACTCGCCTGGATGACGTGGATGGCACGTGATCAGGTGGAAGTGGTGGTATTAATCCATGCCAAGGCGGGTTGAAGCTGTGTTGCGCGCCAAAGGTGGGCCAACTCGTTATTAACAGGTGGTCATAATGTTTTGGCTCTTGAGTGTAGTTTGTTTACTATTTCTTATTATTTGGGTTTTTATATGACTTCAGCATTTCTTTACTTTTCACAAAATCGGTTCGCTCATAATTTTATTTATTATTATTTTTTTTTTTTAAAGTTACGCATATGGTATTTTTTTTCTTTCAGATTGGTCAATCCTGCGGGTATAGAAGGAATCCAGAAGCATAATAATAGTGTTCAGAGAGTGTTCATCTAATGGATTAAAGTTGAAGATCTTACCTTCAATATTATTAACGCATTGATTAACTGAAGTTTTTCCAATTCTCAATTTTAATTCCTAAATAAGGAAGAATCTGAAAATTTCCGTTTAAAGATTGCAGTCATGAATATTTTCCTCTTTTATTATTAAAACACTCTTCCTAAATATAATTTGAGGGTACCTAGAAATATTAGTGCATGTTGCTGACATAAAAGAATTGCTATACAGAAACGACCATGAAGACATGCGATATTTGTGGCAAAGTTTTTTCAAGAACACATCATCTTAAGAAGCATTCTCTAATTCATACCAACGAAAAGCATGCATGCAATGTATGTGGTAAAACTTTTGCGCTTCAATATTACTTAATGGTACACTGTCGAGTTCATACGAACGAAAAACCTTATTTTTGCGAGATATGTAAAAAAGCATTTTCACGGAAAGAAAATCTAAAAACTCATTATCGTATACATACGGAAGAAAAGCCCTACACTTGTGAAACTTGCGGTAGAAGTTTTTCGTTTAAAAGTAGTTTACAACGACATAACCGCGTTCATACAAATGAGAAACCATACACTTGTGAAATTTGTATCAAAAGGTTTACACAAAAAAAATGATTTACAACGACATTATCGTATTCATACGAAAGAAAAACCATATGTTTGTGAAATGTGCAATAAAGGTTTTTCTCTGAAAAATGATTTACAGCGACATTATCGTATACATACGGAAGAAAACCCTTACATTTGCGAATCGTGCGGTAAAAGCTTTGCGAGGAAACATAATTTAAAAACACATTATCGTATTCACTCGGGAGAAAAACCGTACAACTGTGAATTGTGTGGTAAAATGCTTTTCACAGCAAAGTGTCTTGAACAAACATTATCGTATTCATACGAATGAAAAACCCTACATATGTGATAGGTGCGATAGGGCTTTTTCAGATAAGAATAATTTAAAACGACATTATCTTACTCATAGGGAAGAAAAAACCCCTTTGTGAAATGTGAGATAGTGTTGTCGCAGAAAATATCTTAAACAGACTTATTATCATCTTCATTGGAAGAAAAACTCCTACATTCCTGAAATGTGCTATAGAGGTTTTCCAGAGAGAAATTTTTTTTAAAAACCTAACGTATTAAATTGAAACCTATTATCAAAACTTTTTATTATTAAAACTATTTTTATTATTACCTATTATTCAAAACTTTTTATGTAATCATATTCAAAACATTTTCATGCAATCATATTCAAAACATTTTCATGCAATCATATTCAAAACATTTTCATGCAATCATATTCAAAACTTTTTCATGTAATCATATTCAAAACATTTTCATGTAATCATATTCAAAACTTTTTCATGTAATCATATTCAAAACATTTTCATGTAATCATATTCAAAACTTTTTCATGTAATCATATTCAAAACATTTTCATGCAATCATATTCAAAACTTTTTCCATGTAATCATATTCAAAACATTTTCATGTAATCATATTCAAAACTTTTTCATGTAATCATTTTCAAAACTTTTTCATGTAATCATATTCAAAACGTTTTTCATGTAATCATATTCAAAACTTTTTCATGTAATCATATTCAAAACATTTTCATGTAATCATATTCAAAACATTTTCATGTAATCATATTCAAAACATTTTCATGTGATCATATTCAAAACATATTTCATATTCATGCTAATTGTGCAGTAAAGATTTTTCAGAGAAAATTAGATTAAATAAACATATTCATATAGAAGAAAAATCTTCCATTTGTAAAAAGGGTTTTCAGAGAATGTTAATTTCGTAAGACGTCGTATTCATACTGGAGAAGTGCCTTACATTTGTAATATATGCAGCAAGTTACTTAGATATAAAGCAAAAATTTGTTTTTATGCAAGCCATATGATATTATAAAAAATTAAGGACATAAATAAAAAACATTTGTATAGATGTTTAATATTGGTATTTTAATTTGCAGTGTTTAGTGAACTTAAAGTACATCGTCAATTTAAATTTGTGTTTACTTACTTATGTCATAGTTAAAAAGGAAATTTTTTGTATTGATTATTTTTCATCCGTTTTTTATAGTGTATTATTAACACTGACATGTGATGTTTGATAGAATCTTTATGTTGCAATTTAAATTGTTTAGTTATGTGATTTCATGAAATTGATGAATCTAAAATTATATTTTTCGGATATATGTGCTAAATGATTAAGTAATCATATTTGTTATTATTTTCAAAGAATATTTTAGATATTTCATTTGGTGAATATTAAAGGTTTCTGCATTTCATTCCTTGTTGTTGTTGTCCTTTTCCGTGAAGAATACAACAACAGAATCAAATATCGTGGTTCTCCCTTAATAATATTTGCTACAGCTGTGCCCAAAAGTAGGACCAATTATATTTTTTTCAAAAACTCTTTATTTATTTCTTCCAAATTTATATCATCGTCACATAATGCACTTATGCCAACTTTTTCCCCCAATCCTCAATGCATGCTAAAGTCATCGGCAGGAATGGCATTCAGCGCGCGGCGATTCACGTTGAATCTCATCAAAACGGTGCGTCCTGCCTGGTCTTTTGAGTTTAGGGGATAGCTAGAAGCCGCACGGGTAATACGGTGGTTGTGAAACGATAAGGTTTCATTTTTGCCGAAAAACGTCACGAAGAATCAATGCAGTGTGAGATGGCGCATTCAGTGTTTTGGTACTCAATCGAGATTTGACGCGTTTGAGGCCCAAATGGAATTGACCGATCCTTTTGAAATTCCAACATCACCAGCAAGGCCTATATTTGTAAATCGACAGTTTGCAAGCGCCAAATTTTTAATTTTTTAGAATTTTATTGAAAGAATTTTAAATTGAAGATTGATTTACTTTTTGGACACAGTAGTATGTTAGGTGCCAACTCAAAGTATAAATCCTTTTCTGAGTGGGTGGTGCGGATTATGCAGGGGGCAGCAAAGGCTTAGCAATCAAAGACGTGATGAGAGTAAACTCGAACATCATGGCAGTTGCCACATTTTTACAGCCATCTGCAGAAATTTTCTTTTTTGTGGTGCTTCATTCGTAGTTTTGTGAGAGTAGTAGCTGTTTTCTGTCAACAAAGGCAAAGTTTGTGTTTTTTAAGGAGTGCCTGGGGAAAAAAAAGGCACCTTATACCTCCTATTACTTAAAATTTACATTAAACAAGTATTATAAAAAAAAATTGAAAGTCAAATTCCTCATTTTTTTTTAACTATATTGCAGAAAGTCCTTAATAATTTTCATAATAAATAATTTTCATTCATTTTTTAAGTTTATCTGGCGCTATCTATTGATAGATATATGCAACTTAAATCTAAAAAAAAAACTAAAATTAATTAATTAAATTTAATTACTGAATTAATCTTTGAAAAAACTATTAACATCCAGTGTCATCCACTACAAGTTCAAAAACTTATTTGAACTTGAGTGGATGATTAAAAAGTATTTTATGAACGATTGGAAATTTGAACATGATATATAGGGAGAGTGTGAGCTGATAGAAGGAATTGAAAAAGGAATTGTAACATAAGGGAGAAATAAAATCATTTATGAGTTAAAATGAAGTGACATAAGAGAAGTTAAATATTAAATTAAATTTAAATCCTTTGCCCTTTGAAGAGAGAATTAAGAGGCTAGATTTTAAGAATCTAGCCAAAACCTAAAACTCAAAGATTCAGTCAGTCTTTGCAGGATATCGGAGTACCTTGGTTCCAGAGGGGCCTTAATCCTCTGACTCAGCCATTGTGATACATGCACATGAAGGAAAAATATGGTTAACGTAAAATGGAAATGACTTGATTAATGAATAATGTCCCCAAAAAGGGAAACACAGAAAGACTTTATTTGGAATGTTGTCAGGTCCAGAAGATTTACGAATGTTGAGATTCTTGATTAAGTTAATTATGTCAGATGGAGGAAAAAAATATTGTTTATATAATCTTTGATTATCAGTTAGAAAGGATGCTTTACTGTTTTCAATTTGGGAGTCATCGTAGGTTAAATGTTTCTTGAAAAGGAGAGTTCAAGGTTTTCAGCAAAAGGTAAGAAAATATAAGTTCTGAGGGTCAAACTCTGCTCACAAGAGAAAATGATTTATTAGTAGCAATATACAAAACGTTTAACTTCACATAGATAACTTTCACAAATTCACAGTCGAGATTCTTCAAAATTCAATATTGCTTTTGAATTCGAATTAGATGACGACACAACAACTGTCTTTTCATTATTTGTTGTGATTTAGGAACAATCTCAGGATCGAGCTGCTTCTCATAGGTAAAGATAGAATACACTTACCTATCTGCTTAATTAAAAATAAACATATTTATTGTAGCAATGTAGTACTCATTTAATTATTGAAACGAAACGTAGAAATTAATATAGTTGAACATGGAAGCCAGAAAAAAAAATGCTCTTTCAAGTTCAGAAATCTTCAGCAAACAATTTCAAAATTAGAGTTATAGGGTAATCGCATATGTAAAAGGGACATCAACCAGTTCAAGGTTCTAGGACAGTTGTGACAATATCAGCATTTAATAGTTTCAAAAATGTATGTTTAGAAAATTATTAAGATATGAATTTGATCAATTATGTTGGTAAAAAACAGTTCTCCACCTTTCCTTGTAAATGATTCGATAATTTATTAATAATATAAAGATCAATAATTTTGTAATTACATATTTTAGTCATTGATATTTAAATGTATTGCTATTGTCTTAAATCAAAAATTAAAGAACAAATGTCAAAGCTTTGACAACCCCGATTGGCAACACCTAGTTTGTTTACAACTGATACCAATATTGCTGGAAATATTGTTATATACTGTAATCATGAATCTCAAAACACTTATCAAGTCAAATTAAGTCAACGTAGGTATAAAGAAACTTACGTAAGCATAAATCTTAAAATACATGGTCTAGTCAAGTCAACTTTGTTAACGGGTGTTGGATTTAATTTTAAAGTAGCAAGAAAATAAACACTGATATATTTAATGACGATCTAAGAGAAAAGGTGCTATTGAAATTTTAGAAGAATCAATTTAATGGTTACATTCACTGAATAATTAAAACTAAATATACCAACTTTGGCTCAACACTCATGGGTGACTGCGGAAATGACTGACTGAATAGACGGCGGACAAAATTGAAAATGGCGATAATAACACAAATAATGAAAGACCATGTCTTGAAACGAAGCACATCTCCAGTGAAAATCTGAAATTGGCCAAATAATTGATAAAACTGCCTTACTATCATTGGTAAACACATTATCATTATTTCATTAACTTTTCTTTCAATTAACATTCTTTTTTATTTATTTATTCAATATGTTGTTACATCTAAACACAGTTTACACATATATATATAGGAGAGACAGATAAAATTTCATAAAAAATGTGAAAAACATAATTTAAAAAAATCATTTTGTCAATCATTTATTTTATGCATCCAACAATGAGTGAATGTGTGCATTGCAGTTGATTTTTGACTTGTTTATATACTTTTTTCTTATTTGATGCAAATTTTTCTTGTTCCTTTACTTTTATTTGTTTCAGTTCTATATGGGTATTAATTTTTTTTGTTTTAAAGTGTATAAAATTTATTCTAAATGTGTAAAAAAATTTCAATTTAATAAAAATACATAATTTCAAATTCATTTGATAAAAATACATATTTAAATTGATTTCAATATATTTCTTTGTACAAATCCTATGTTGTCTATCTTATATACATTTGAGTAGTAAATCACATACATGAATTCTTCTTTCTTTGAAAGCTATACACCTATTAAAGTTAGTCTCAATATTTGGAATTTTTGATAAAACAGCAATGCAACTTTTTAAAAAGTGGTATTAATTTGTTTTCCCTGTTTCATCATAGCTATATTTCAAATATAGACATATGTTTCTTTCAAAAATCTTTATGTTCATTGTGAAGATATTTGCTGATACAAATAAAATTCATTTATAAAAATTTAAAGCTGATCAAATCAGGAACATTTAGTTTTTATGATTTTGCATCCATTTTGACCAGTTGATGACAGAGGAAAAAGTGAGCTTAATGATAATTTTCAATATATCAATGATGAAAACCAAGTGATAAAATATTATATGAATTGGGTCAAAAACCTTTATTTATTTGTCTTTCTTTTACATATATTTACCTTCCTTACTATAAATCAATCCCATGACTGAATAATAGTTATAATAAATGACAGGAAAAAAAAAAAAAAAAAAAAAAAAAAAAAAAACACAAGGTAAATTTCTAAGGGGCATTTTTTTTTTCTTTTTTTTTTTTTCAATATTATCATTTTCAATCTAATTTTTATTGTTTGTGAGAGATCTTTCATTTTCAGAGGTTCTATCACCATATTTTATCATTTTGTATTATTTTTAAGGGGGGATTCTCTGACTATTATTATTTTTAAGGGGATTCTTTATCTTCGCAAAACCCAGTTTCATGCCAAGTTAGCAGTTATCTAGGGAACATTAAGTCAGCACTTAAATGACAATGAGAGGAATATGATTAAATAGATGAAATCCACAAGGGAGATACGGACAAAAAGTGGAAAATTTTTGTAGGATCAGAGTAATGTCATGGGAAAGTAAATCTAAATTACATTTGGAATGAAAATCTAGAGGCATGGATTTTCGGAAAGAGGATTTAAAATAAAGATCAGTAATCAAACATAAGACGCATTGAAGATGAAAACTTTTTAAACATTTATTCATCAATAAAACTATTGAAATTATGAACTTTATATAATAAAAATTAAATTATAAGCATGGAATGATATATTAATGTAGTTCATTAAAATACATTTTCTGGGAAAAACCAAAATTCACTGGTTTTAAATTGTAGGCTAATTGTTTAAGTAATATTTATGTTGATTTAGGATAATTTTTTGTGTGATCTTAATTGAATTGAAAATTTCATATTTTTTAAATGGGGATTCAGTTTTCAATACAATATATTTATTCATTGTTTAAATTTTTATAATAAAGATATTTAAGTAAAGAGAATTCATTTCCAAAATTTGATGGTACTCTTGTGTTGTTTAGAAGTTTATTTTTCTGTCCTTATTCCATAATTAGTTTAGTGTCTCACTTTTATGTTCGGGATTTTTAAGAATGACATTAATTTTAATGCTTTGTGACATGGTGTCAACCACTTGAAGATAACTAATTATTTCTTGTTTATTTAAATATTTATTCTTCATTAGTACTTTTTAATGCTATAATATTTGAAATGAATTATATATGAAATGTAAATTTTTATTTGCACGTTTCAAACCAGAGTATCATTACACGATTATGTAAGTAATATTTACAAAATCGTTATACGTAATGCTCATGTTTAAATCTTAATAAAAAATAGAATAAAAAGTAAAAGAAAGTAGCACATAAGCTGACACACAGGAAAAAATTTAGAGGAAGGAAGCATAAGTCTAAAAAAGAATGTACAAATTCACATGTATCAATTCAATTGTGCAATTGCATTTTTTTTTTTAATCCTGATATTAATTTGATAACATTCAATGTCAAATTTGTCTTGAATATCACATGTATATCTATATATATCAAAAATATATATATATTGCTGAATTAGCTTTAATATTGAAAGCAATTTTTTTCTATTTTAAATTTTAATTTCTTATGAATAAGAACTTCAAAGTGTATTGTTTTCTTATATGTATAAAAAAATTTAATAAATTAAATAGGAATTAACATTTATATCTATGTATCTATCTATATATATAAATATATATATATATAAATAGGAATTAGGCCTTTAATATTGAAAACCATTTTTTTTTTTTCTATTTTCAAATTTAATTTATTACAGAATATAAACTAGCCAAAGGTTTTCTTTAAAGGTATAACAAAAATTTCATAAATTAACAGGAAGTTCATTAAAATAATTCCATCTTGTATAGTAGTTTTAAAATTAATGAATGAATGAATTATTTATGAATTACATTTCAGTGAAGTTTTCAAAATGCTATGAATTTACAACAAGAATTGAAAATGATTCTGAAAAATGTAAAAAAAAATTAGATGTAAAACAAAAAAAAATTTATATAAATTCTTGCTAAAAATTAAAAATACCTAGTGAGAATATATTTATATGCTACCTGAATAATTAATTGTAATAATTTTCAAATGATTTTTCTTAAACGAATCACAGAATTCCCATTCTTGAAATCAATCATGTACAACATTTTTCTAAAATTTTATAATTCAATCATTTTGAATTATCTTATTTTTATTTCAAGTTACGAATGACTTTCATTATTATTATTATCATTTTTTTTTTTTTTGATGTAAAGGTTTATTTATAGACCTTTTGTTTTTACATTTGATTATGATTTAAGTAAATCTAGCATTGAAGAAGATTTTGATATTAAATTTAATAAATGTAAATATAAGTTTATATTTTTAATTATTTATATCAATTATATTTTTATTGTTTTACAAAATGAATATATAAATATGAATAACTATATTATTGGTGTCAGAAATCACAAGTCTATTTCTATTATTAATATCCAATATGTATACAACATTAACAATTCGCTCAATTATTATGCCTGATGCATAAATGAATTATTCGCGTCTATTTCTTTAAAACTTATTTGCTAGAGTAGTTCCTTTGTTTGAAAAATTCTCAACTTATTTTTACTTATTACTTCATGCATCCTTTCTTGATTTGTATATTTCACAAAACTGTTTTTCTCCATCATCTTAAAAATTTTGCATGTTTTCCACTTTCTTCACGGGAACCCATGAAGATGTGCATAAGTAACATATAAGTTGTTCGGTGCTTTGGACAAAGAGTAAACAGAAGCGTCAAATAGAAATGACAATAATACTACTGTGTCCAAAAAGTAAGACCAATTTTCAATTTAAATTTCCCGGCATGTGGTGTATATCCATTTTTTCTTTTCAGGGTTGTTGGCACACTGTCTCATATCCAGTGAAATTTTAATTCAAATATTCATTAGTATGAAGTTTGTTCTGGTTGGTGAGATAAACTGATTCTTATTATCTAGCTTTATATCTATCTAATATCTAGTTTGTTTAGTATTTTATTATTAGGTTTTTTTTGTGACTTAAGAATTTTTCTTTTACAAAATCCTTTCTCATTCACTTTTTTAAGTTACTCATATGCTATTTTTCTTTCAGATTAGTCAGTCCGCGAGTATAGAAGGAACTAGAAGCAAAATAAGTGTTTAGAGAGTGTTCATCTAATGGATTAAAGTTGAAGATCCGACTCCAATATTATCAACGCATTGATTAACTGAAGTTTTTCGAATTCTCAATTTTAATTTTTAAATAAGGAAGAATCTGAAAATTTCCGTTTAAAGATTGAGTCATGAATATTTTCCTCTTTTATAATTAAAACATTCTTCCTAAATATAATTTGAGGGTACCTAGAAATATTCTTAGTGCATGTTGCTTACATAAAGGAATTGCTATAAAGAAACAACCATGAAAGCATGCGATGTTTGTGGCAAATTTTTTTCAACAACACAAAATCTTAGGATGCATTCTCTCATTCATACCAACGAAAAGCATGCATGCAATATATGTGGCAAAACTTTTGCTCTTAAACATTATTTAATGTTACACTGTCGAGTTCATACGAATGACAAACCTTATATTTGCGATGTATGTGATAAAGCATTTTCACGGAAACAGAATCTAAGTAGCCATTATCGCTTACATACGGAAGAAAAGCCCTACATCTGTGAGAAGTGCGGTAGGGGTTTTCATTTTAAATGTAGTTTAGAACGACATAACCGCATTCATACGAAAGAGAAAAACCGCACACCCTGTGAAATTTGTGGGAAATTATTTTCACAGAAAAATGATTTACATCGACATTATCGTATTCATACGAAAGGGAAACCTTACGTTTGTGAAATGTGCAGTAAAAGTTATGGAGAAGTGATTTTGCAACGGCATTATCGTATTCATACGGAGAAAGTCTACGTTTGCAAATCGTGCGGTATTTTCGAGCAAAATGAATTGAAAACCCATCATCGTATTCATAGGGAAGGAAAACCCTACATTTGCAGAGTCGTGCGGTAGGCTCTTTTCAAGGAAAAAATAATTTAAAAACGCAATATCGTATTCATACAGAAGAAAAACCGTTCATCTGTGAATTTTTGCAAAATGCTTTTCACAGAAAAGTATCTTAACGTTATTTGACATGGTAGTTCATACAAACGAAAAACCCTACATATGCAAAGGTGCGATAGGGCTTTTTCAGATAAGAATAATTTAAACGCCATTGTCTTACTCATACAGAAGAAAACCTCTGTATTAGTGAAGAGTGCAGATAACGTTCTTTCAAATAGGAAAATCAAATTAAAAGACAATATCTTACTCATACGGAAGAAAAATCTATATTTGCAAACTTGCAGTGCAAAAAGTTTTTCACGGAATGATAATTTAAAAACGACATTATCGTCTTCATATTAATGAAACCATATGTAAAATAGAGATCAAGATTTTCTTCTGGTGAAAGTGTTTTGCCTATATTCTCGAAAAAACATGTTTTCAACATTATCATATTCATTCACAACTTTTCAGTAATCATATTCAACATTTTCATGTAATCATATTCAAACTATTTCCATAACTCCATATTCAAACTTATTTCATGTAATCATATTCAAAACATTTCCTTTCAATGCAATCATATTCAAAAAGTACAAACATTTTCATGTAATCCTATTCAAAACATTTTCATGTAATCATATTCAAAAAACATTTTTCATAAATCATATTCAAAATTTTTCATGTAATCATATTCAAAAACTTGTTTTGTAAATCATATCAAAAAGAAAATTTTCATCCATGTAATCCTATTCAAAACTTTTTCATGTAATCATATTCAAAACATTTTTCATATAATCATATTCAAAACATTTTCATGTCATCATATTTCATGGCATCATATTCAAAACTATTTCTTATAATCTCATATATTTATTCATCATATTCAAACATATTTCTTATTCAATACTGTGCAGTGATGGTTTTCAGGAAAAATTAGATTAAAATACATTAACATATTCGTATAGAAGAAAAAATCCTACATTTTTTGAAAAAGAGTTTTCAGAGAAAGGTAATTTTTATAAGACGTTGTATTCATACTGGAAAAGTGCTTTTACATTTGTGATATATGCAGTAAGTTGTTTAGATATAAATGCAACTTGCATAGGCATTTCAAACATATCCCTCCATTCAAAAGAGCTGTATGACAAATTGGATAGATGTGCTTTTAATAATAATTTTTTATGCAAACAATATGATATTAAATTAAGAACATAAATAAAAAACTTTTTGTGTTGATGTTTATTATTGGTATTTTAATTTTTCCGGTCTTAATTGCATTTAAAGTGCATTTTTTCAATGTAAATTTGTGTTTTTTCTTACTTATGTCATGGATTAAAATGGAAATTTTTGTATTGAATAATTTTCATTCATTCCTTTTTATGGTGCAATTATTAACACTGACATGTGATGTTTGATAGAATCTTTATGTTGCAATTTAATAAATTGTTTAGTTATGTGATTTTATGCAATTGATGAATCTAAAATTATACTTTTCAAATATTTATGCTAATTGATGACGTAATCGTATTTGTTATTATTTTTTCTAATAGTATTTTAGATATTTCCATTTGGGAGAATATTAAAGATTTCTGTATTTCATTCCTTGTTGTTGTTGTCGTATCCCCTGAAGAGCAAGCAGAAGTGAATATCGTGGTGCTCCCGAATAATATTACATGTCGATTGGCGGCAGGGGTATAAATCCCTCTTCTGAGGGGATGGGTTCAGACAATGCATGGCGGTTTGCAACAGCGCTGGAGCAATTAAAGACATGATGAAATAAGCTCGACATCTGGAAAGTTGCCACATTTTTTTAACGTCATCAGAAATGTTAATTTTTTTGTGTTGCTTCATCTTTAATCTTGTGAGAGTAATAGCTGTTTTCTATCAACATTTAGTTCTGTAATTTGGAATTTAGTTTTGATCTTAGAAGGGAATCATAAGTTTTCTTTTCTTTGTATTTATTAATGACTGAAAATGAATCCATGAGAAGATATATGTATAAAAAGTTTTTGGTTTTTTTTTACATGTATCACCCTTTTTTTATAAATAATTATTGTAATTTTTTATTTAATGTAAATAAATTGTTTAAATTCTGCGTGATGAATTATTTTTATTGTATCAATGAATTACTACATTAGTAATCTGTAAAGAGTTTCACGATAAATCAATTGCACTTTCTAAAATGTCGAAAATCTTTTTGTATTGAACACAGATCCGTTAATTATTAATTGATATTTTAGAAAATCATTTACTCTTTTTTTAAAAAAATGTGAAATTCCGATTGATTACTGATAAGTTGAATTAAATCAATTTTTATTTAAATGGTTAAAACATTGCATTTAAATTTTTTTTTCTAAATTAGATTCATTAAAAATTACAATTACATTTAAATGAGAATTACGAAAAAGGCTTGGAATGCATTCTACTTAGCGCCATGATAACGAAACAGAAATAATAAATGCAGCCTTAAATAAATTAGTTTCACAGTCTGTATTAAAACTAGAATCAGCATTAGGTTTATGAAAATTAATTGATACAACACAACAAGGTATTGACATATTAAAATTCCTTAAACAGCCTGTGGAGCACTGGGATACTATTAGTTTTCTATTAAAGGGGACACTTGATTCTGAAACACTTCGCGCATGGACTTTTTAACAAAAAAGCGGGGGAATTCCTCTTTCGCCGAGTTTAAAGCATACATATTAAATCATGCGTTAGCTATTGCCAAAAAGAAGAAACCAGATGGTTTTTCTGATGTTAATGAGAATAAATATAAAAAAATTAAGCAAAATAAATTTGCTTACTCAGACATTTTATTGACAGATCGCAGCGAATGTTTGCAAACGTACTTCTCATTATGGATTATTTAAGTTCGATTGCGTTTTAGAACTCCCTATCAAAGAAAAATGGGATACAGTAAAACGATTTAAACTATGTACTAATTGCTTAAAATTCAAAACACATACGATTGATAAATGCCTTGCAAAAATGTGCAAAATCTGTACAAAACCACATAATATAATTTTATGTTTGAAGGATTCAAACGATGCAAAGTCTGACAATTTACACACTGAAAGTGAACTTCCTTCTATTAGTAGCAATAACGCAACTATGCCTGTCACACGAGCGGTTTTGTTGCCTTAATTGTTTATGCCAAAGACATTAATGGCATTTCACAAAAGTGTAGACTACTTATTGATTCAGCCAATCAAGGCTCATTCATTAGAGAGAGTTGTGTTAATTTATTTCAATTAAATCGTACTGAAGTTAACAAAAACATAGATGGTTTGAGTGCATGAAAAGGGAGAGGGTTGCAGTTCTGGTTCAATTACGAATAACACCACTATTCTACTAAAATGTATGCATTACTGTTGATGCATTAATCATACCTAAAATCACCTGTGACCTTCCTCAATGTCCAGTCGATGCATGTTCCTGGACATTCATTATCTGCTTTAGAA
>BPLQ01012002.1:0-70228 GCA_021605075.1 Caerostris darwini
TAGGACATACGCGCAGAAAACCAAACAATTCCTTTAATTACGGTTCTGCGTTGGACGGCAACGGCACGGGGGCCGAGCCGATCGCAGAGTAGCCAAGACGGGTTGGGAAATTTTTTCCCCCGGGAAACCCGGGGAAAGAGTGAAGGTGGCGGGAAGCGCATCGCTTTCCGCGAAACGCCCGGACCGGGGGCGAAGTGGCTCGCACAGGGATAGAGAACCTATCCTCCGTGAAATCCACCCGCCTTCAACGAAACAGAAGCGAAACTCGCGGGTAGCCACACACGAGAACGCCCTCAGCTTCGTTGCCAATCCAGACTCGCGAGAACACACGCGACACCAGCGCGTCTCGTCTCGCTCGCTCTCTCACTTTGACTGCTCTTTTATTTCAGCAGTCAACCACCACCCAAAGAAGACAAAACACGAGGTCCTACCTATTCGTATTAAAAACCCCGTTCCCCACTCAGGGGATTACGCTCCGCGGTGAAAACTCTCACTCGAAGCGTCAACCGAAAATCGCGTGCATGCGGGCTTTCACATGCCACACCTTGTACGGCTCTTATACCGATGTCGTCATTTTTGGACTTAGAAGAAATTCTCTACAACTCTAACCCCTCCCCATCATACACATATTAATTATTTATATCTACTGTAACAAATATATATTCATAAGAAAACAAGTTATGTATATATATATAATATCTCTATTTAATAATATTATATTTATATATATATATATATATATATAAATATAAATGTATTTAATTTAAATTAGGACATATGTTTTATATTCCAATTGAATACCATTATAAATTACTTAAAATATATTTGCAGTGGTTCACATTTGCGTAATCAACCGTGACGCTCTTACAGTCATAGGAGACTGGGACTGAAGGCTTAAATTAAATTCAATTCAGAACCACTACAAACATCCATGCCACCACCGGGAATCGAACCCGAAACCTGTGGCACCGAGCGCCAAACACTCGGCCATTCAGGCCACAATAACTGATATCATGCTTTTGTTTAATTGATAATAGCGAAGCTCTATCCTCCTTCACAAAAAGGAAATCCCACTTTCAAGAAGGCGACTCCCACGCTTCCTCCCGTCTCCATGGCAACGTGTTGTAAGGCGTTTTGTGTTTGGGAAAACATATCACACACTCTCCCAACAACCCCAGATGTATTCCTTTTTAATATCTTCACCTCCCCATCCCTTCCCACACCCCCTTTTATTTTCTGCTCCAACGTCTCTGTTTATCATCCTCATTATTTCATCGCAGCATCTCCATCGATGAAAATAACTTTTTTTTTCCCTTTCCCCCTACTTCATGTGTGTGTTTAGTTGAAATGCAAATTTCATGCTTCTCCTCCCGTGTTTGTGTAATTTGCACCATTTGTGTTTGTACACAAAGAATTTTTAAGCCTCCCAACTAATTTTTAGTGTTTGTTTCAGACACGTTTTATGAAAGTTTCATTTTATTTTTTTTTTTCCCCTCTTTTAGGGAATATAAAAGGGCGAATTTTCGATGCCCCAGCGAATCAGAATGTTTTGTTGACTTTCCGATGCATTTCTGCTCCACCTCAGTTTTCCCTTTCACGGAAAAATCCTTTTGAAAAGGATTTTTAGCGATCTTTTGATTGGACGCGTTTCTAAAAATGGAATGTTTTCCATATTCTTCTTCGCCGGCTGTGTTTGACGACAAATCCGATGACGCTGATGTTTTGGAAATTTGCTTATGAAGTTTTCCGAAAATGTTTTCATCTTCGCTAGGTGCATTAGAAATGGGTTTTGGGCGAACAAAGGCGCTGCTTGTAAACATTTTCGTGTTTATGGATTTTAGAGTAGTTGTTTATTATTATTTTTTTTTAATGTATGAATGGGTTTCTCATTAACAGATTCAAAAGTTTTTTTTTTTTATTGTTGCTTATAGATGTCTGGAAAAGCAATTAATTATCATTATTTTTTTCGAGATAAAGATTATGCGAAATGTTTGAATAAAGTTATAAAATTTTAATAGGAAGTTGTGTTCTAGATTTTATGAAAATACTGTTTACAAAACACGGTAGATGGAAAAAAATATTTCTCTTGATTCTATTCAATAGCTATCTAAGTAATTTCAAAGATTTTTGTTTTGTTTCACTTTTAAGTTTTTATGATTTTTTAAAAAAATAATCTAGTTGTTAATCCATAAATTGTCTCTTTTGTTAGTCTTGTGAAAAACAATTCCTGCTATACTTCTTTATTGGTGGCGGCCTGATGGCCAATTGGGTAGCTCTGTAGCCCTTGGTATCACAGCCTTCAGGTTCGAATCCTGGCGGGGGCACGAACGGTTTGAGTGGTTTAAAATCCATGTTAAACTCTATGTCCCGATCTAATTAGCCTAAAGTTTGCACAAAATGATCGTAGAGCTACAAACCAATCTTCATTGGCGGTACAGCCTCATGGTGGCCCAAAACTGTCCGCCTATTAGCAGATTTCGAGACAGGAGATGGTTTCTTTTTACGAGGTAGCGTTGTCATTCGTACGCCCAACATCTACAGTCATATTAGACCGTGAACCTAAGGTTAAAAATGGAATGTTTTCCATATTCATCGCCGGCTGTGTTTGACGACAAATCCGACGATGCCGAAGTTTTGGGAAATTTGCTTATGAAGTTTCTGAAATGTTTTCATCTTCTTCTTCGCACGGTGCATTAGAAATAGGTTTTGGGCAAACAAAGGCGCTTCTTTTAAACATTTTCGTTTTTTGGATTTTAGAGTAGTTGTTTATTTATTTTTTTAAACGTATGAATGGGTTTTCTCATTAACATAGTGGGAAGTTTCTTTTTTTTTTTTTGTAGATTAGATTTCTGTAAAAGCAATTAATTATTATTATTTTTTTTTTTCAAAGTGAAGATTATTCGAAATGTGTGAATAAAGTTACAAAACTTTAATAGGAAGTTGTGGTCTTGATTTTATGAAAATATTGTTTACAAAACTCGATAGATGGAAATAAAAAAAAAAGTGATGTTTATTTCTTTGTTGGTATACAATAGGGAACTTATTATATTAATGTATGAAGCTATCTTATTGGCTTCAAAAATTTTTGTTTCGTTTCACTTTTAATTATTTCAAGTTTGTGTGATTTAAAAAAAACAATTATTAATCCATAAATTGTCTCTTTTGTTTGTCTTGTGAAAAACTATTCCTACTATTCTTCTACATTGGCGCGTGCGGCCTGATGGCCAGTTGGCTAGCTTTCTAATCTTTGGTATTTCAACCATATTATCACAGTCATATTAGACTGGGACGCACAGTTAAAGTGGATTCCGAACCGTTACAAACATCTATGGCACCGTCGTGACTCGAACCCGAAACCTGTGGCACCGGAGGGCTAGTCATTCCTGTTATTGTTGTAGGGGGGGGGAAGCAAAATGTAATGCATAGATTCAATGGAAATTAATTTTTTTATGTATATTGAATTTTGTGAAAAACATTATTTTAGATGATTACAAACACAAGTAAAAATGAATAGTTTTTCTAATTAATGATCAACAAGTTTGTAAAATATCTCTTATATCCTTTTGTATTATTACAAGATTTCGGACACTATTCGATATAGAATAGTGTTTTGGAGCACAGTTTTTCTGAATTTTTAATTTTTATGTGTTCCTTTTGCTACGTTATAAGGTATTAAAGTAATACAAATATTTAAAAAAAAAAAAAAATATTCGACTATTTAATTTTGGAAAATGTGTGAAATATTTCGCGTGAATATATGTAATTTTGTATTAAAATCTTTTCGAAAATGAATTATTTGTAGTTTATATAAGAGTTTTAATTTATTAAAATTCATTTCAAAAATAAAGCTTCAAAACTGAAAGCAACCAGGTTAGTTTTTATGCAAAAAAAAAAAAAAAAAAAAATTTTTAGTTTTTTTATGATGAATATATTTAAATGGAACTCAATAAAAAATTTATGGAATTAATAATTTGTTACGAAATGGTTTTGTCTGAATACTAATGAAATATGTATTCATTGCGATATGGAAAAAGAAAAAAAAGGACGTGGAAACTATTTCGAAATTTGCGGTGTTTTTGTACCATCGAATTCGCGGTATTTGTAATCAAGTTTTTCTTCTGATTTCTATTTTGCGAAATGTTTCGTTTATATAATTATAAAATTTTAAAATCACCATAAAAGAAAGATTAAATATTCTTAACATCAATTAGTCACTTTATAAAAAAAAAATGAATAAAAAGTTAGGATGATTTTAATTTAATTTTGAAATATGTCTTCCAAAGTATGGGTATTGTGTTCATGTATTATTGCATTAGCTATTTTAATAATAAAGAAATATTCTTGCTTTTCAAAAATTTAAAATCAATTTTTAAGGGTTTTTTTCCCCCTTAAAATTGCTAAATATTTTTCTTAAAGCAATATAATTTAAAAATTATGCATAAGTTTAAGCACCCTGTGGTTGATTGTTAAGCAAATTAAATATTTTGAAAATTAACCCTTAAAAAGGTAGATGTAACGTTATTCATTTACGGTTCAAAAATTTATTATTTCAATTGATTTTCATTGGGTTAATACTAATTTAATTTAATGCAGTAGTTCAGCAAAAAATGCGTCCATATATAAAAATAAATACAATTACTTTTTTTTCTTGTCAGTTTCTTCGTCCAAAGACAGCTTTCATTATAAACAACTAACATTTCTGGTTTTTTTTTCTTTTTCTCCTCCCCCTTCTTCTTTCTTCGCATAAAAAAATTGCCAAACAGCAATAATGCGCCAAAGAAGGTTTCCGTGGAACTAGGAGCAGTAACTTCCATGGTTGGCTACTAGAAGTGTTAGTCTATATGATTTTCATTGTTAAAAAAAAATTTCATTGCAGCCTATGAGATTCCGCTGTCTGTAAGTTGTGGAGTTGATAATTTAATATTAACTGAATAACTAGTAGTTATATCCACTGAACATGGAGTGAGAATTAAACAGAAATTGTCTCTTGAAACCTTCTTTAAAAGGAGAATGTGTGTTAATATCTGAAAAAGCACTGGCAATTTTCAACGCCATTTTTATGTGAATAATAATTCACATAAATATCATGGAACATCTAGAGCAAGCCCCTAACCCTGTGTGGTCTCATAGCTGAAGGGAAAGAATGCAGCTTCTGTTGTGATGGGCGGCCTGACGGCCTTTGATATCACAGGCTCCAGGTTTGAGTCCTGGCATGGATGTTTGTAGTGGTTCGGAATCCACTTTAAGCTGTAGGTCCCAGTCTGTTTAACCCTCATGTGCACAAGATAACCGTAGAAAGACAAATCGAACCAATCTGTTATAAAGGAGCACCCATAGGTAGAAGTCTGATTTGCTCCGTGACGCTGACTTTTTTACGGGGTAGGGTTGTCAACCCAACGCTCTACAGTCATATTAGACCGGGACCTACGGGTTAAAGTGGATTCAGAACCTCTACAAATATCCAGGGTACCCTCCGGGATTCGAACCCGAAAAAAGTTTGGCACCGAACGCCAGAAAAAAGTTTCTGTTGCAGCCTCCGAGACTCCTCCGTCTGTAAGTAGTAGTAGTCTCGGAGGTGCAACAGAAACTTTTTTCTGGCGTTCGGTGCCAAACTTTTTTCGTCTGTGGAAATGAATATCAGTTCCTTTTTATTTTGTGATTCTCTTATACTTCAATTTAAAATTGTAACCAGTAAACTATCAACAAAAATTTTTTTTAATAATTATTATTAAAAGGACTTAAAAAAAAAGCCCCTCATTAAAGACTAAAATCCATTCACTGTTGTTAATAACAATAACATCCATTCATTTGATAACACACTTCATTCAAGAAAACAACACACTCTTTCGATACAAAACAAAAACCTCGGACAAAGTGTCACAATAACAAAAATCTAAATGGGTTTTGAAAACATACACAACTCTGTATACCCCCTGGCATCAAATGGGATCAAAACAAATCATTAAAAATATCTTCCAAGTATCGCACATCCCACATCGTTCTCATAATACTACTCTTCATTAAGTAGTATCATTTCCACCCACACAAGTCACATTGTTTCCTTTTTTAAAATTTTTTTATTTTATTTTTCCCTCTTCTCCAGGCCTTCATTGTGGGCCCACGCACCTTGCATTTCAACAGAAAATGAATCGCTCGAGTAATTTTCCAGATATTGAAAAGCATTTTTATCCCCATAAACAGATCTTGTTGCTTTTTTTTTTTTTTCTCCTGGTAGTGGGAGTCTTTGTATGTTTGTAGGGATTTTTTTTTTATGCTGTTTTGATCAGTTGTTACGTAAATGCCTTCAATTAAGGAAAATTTTAATACGTTAAGAATTTTTGTGGTTTGTTAATGAGCAGAAAATTTCATTCTAACAAAGGATGGGGAAAAATAAAATATTTAGGGAAACAGGGAAAAAATTTTTTGTTTTGGAGGGAATTTTTTCTTCGAAACTGAAAAATTTAAAAGATAAATATGGTTCATTAATAAAGTGGTTCTGAAATTATATGCCAGGGAATTATGTGCCCAGATATAAAAATAAATACATTAATTCATTTTTTCTTTTCACTGTTTTCATTAAAAACCTGCCTTCATTAAAGTTTCTGGTTGCTTTTTGTCCTTTCTTCACATAGTCGCCAAACAACAATAATGCACCAAAGAAGGTTTCCTAGAACCCAAGAGCTGTGACTTCCATGTTTGGCTACTAGCATCTATGTGATTTTCATTGTTAAAACAATTTCCATTGCAGTCTCTGAGACTCCGTCGTCTGTAAGTAGTAGTCTGTGGCGATGACCATTTTTACATAAAAACTGTGAGGCGTTAGTAGGGGAGATTTATTTGTTAGAAATTTGTATATAGTACTCATACAATTATTTGTAGGTTATTAAATGCGCATCGACTACAAAAAAAATTAAGAACCACTGCTCTAATATATGCATCATTACTTCATTTTTCATTGGTTGCTTTTACTTCATTGGCACAACACCCCGTTATGGGCCATGGCGGACTGCCTACTAGCAGATTTCGAGACAGGAGATGTTTCTTTTTACGGGGTAGGATTGCCAGTCATATTAGACGGAAACCTGTGACTTAAAGTGGATTCCGAACCACTACAAGCATCCATGGCACCTCCGGGATTTGAACTCGAAACCTGTGGCATAGAGCGCTAGTCACTCGGCCATCAAGCCCTCGTTGGTTGCTTTGGTTGCTCGTTGGTAGCAACATTTATATCCCTTTAAGAACTGAAATTTCTTTATGTCTAAATTTTACTTTTTTAATAATTTTTAGTAGACATTGATTCCAATGATACTAAAAAAATCTTAAAATAATCTATGCCCCCCTCCCTTAAAACATGGGGATATTCACCCAAAGATATATTCAGTTGTGGTTGATTCGATAAATGTTGAAAGGTCCGCCCTCATCTCGAATCAAAGATAAGAAATGCCTTATCTTACATGAACTCGCTATTTTAAATCTTCTCAATTAAGTCTTAGTCCAAACAAAAGGATTATAATGACGCATATTTTAAAATATAGTGACTTAAATAGATTACAAGAATTTCATGTAAAAGTTTTTCCTTGTAGATATAAAAATAGAGCTAATCCTTAAAAGGAGGTCATAAGCAATTCTTTTTGAAATCTAGATTTTTAAAATATAATTCCTATTGTGTATCGATTATATAAATGGAATTCATTGTATCATTTGTATATATAACATAATTCCGAAATCAAAAGTCGTGTAACGTATTTTTTATTTTAATAAAACCGATACTCATTTACACGCTAAAAAAAATTCCGAAATCATTGCCAACAGTTTTAAAGCAGTTAAATACTTTAGAACAGGATTATCTAAGAGATGCCCACCCATCTTAGTACTCATGCCGTTCATTACGACAAGTTATGATGATAGATTTATGATATTTGAAAATGATGAAGTTTTTATCTTATTAAAATTCCAATCTGCAATTTGTATATTTTGTTCCCTGTTACATTTTTTAAGACATTCCTTATTTCAGTTTTGTCCTCAAGGATTCAATAAAAATTGCAAGAAAACGAATTAAAGGTTGATATTATTTGGTTATTTCTGACGGTGGATATTTTAGATTGTACATTATCTACTAACTTTCCAGTGCTTAACCACTATCGTTAAATTCGTACATTTGATTGTGTCTCACGATGCTTCTGTTTTTATACTGTTGATAATTATTTTTTTTCCTTCTAAATATGGCTAAAAAAAAAAAAAAAAAAAAGGACTCCTGCTTTAGAATATCTATTAAATCCCGTTCAGTTTTTGACAAGAGGTTTTGTGTGTGTTTTATCTCTTAAAGCATCTGAAAAAGACAACATCAAGTTCGATTTTATTTGTTCAAGTCATATTGTGCCAAATCGACCACTTTTTCACTTTTCTGTATAACTGGTGGTCTATTTTTCATAAAATTCCAATTTATGTAAAATTTAAAGCATTATAAAGCAATTATACTATTATCATCATCATCGCCACAACAGTCCATGATGGGCCAAGGCCGTCTGCTTACTGGCAGGTTTCGAGACAGAGCATATTTTGTGTTTGCCAGTTCTACGGTCTTCAGTCCCATTTCTGTATAAAGTAGATTCCGAACTACTACAAACATCCATGCTACCGCCGAGACTTGAATCCGAAAACTGTGGTAGTGAGCGTCAGAGCGCTAGTCACTCGGCCATCAGGCCCCGTACATATAATCAGATAAAGTAATTATTCTGATCTTGCACGAATTATAGTAATATGGACATCAGGAATTGCAATATTGTGTGTATATATATATATAATGTTTCAGTACATGTGCTTAGTCTGTGTTGTGTATTGTATGCTTCTGAAAGTACGATGATTCACATAACAGCAATGGCCAACACTTTTCTACTCAAGATGTACAAATGAATGAAATGCTTGCGCTTTAAGTGGGGAACTGATATATATATCATTAAAGTATGATAAACTATATTTGTGTGTATGTTTATTTGATATATACGATATTCTTTATCAATGGCGCGACAACTCCATGTTGAGCCTAGGGCTTTTGCCTAAATTCCGAAACAGGAGATGTTGTTTTTCTTTTCAAGGAGTAGGCTTGTCAGCCCTACGCTCCACGGTCATATTAGACCTGGACCTACGGTTTAAAGTGGATTCCGACCCACCACAAGGATCCATGCTACCGCCGAGACTTGATTCCGAAAGCTGTGGTAGCGAGCGTCAGAGCGCTAGTCACTGGCCATGGCCATATATGTAATCAGATAAAGTAATTATATTGACCTTAGATTAAATATAGTAATATTGGTATCATGAGTTGCAAAATTGTATGTTCATATTTTTAATACATGTGCTTAGTGTGTTATGTATTTATTGTATGCTTGTGAAAGTACGACGATTTGCATGCAGTAATGGCCAACACTTTTCTACTACAAATGAAAGAATGAATGAAATGCTTGCGCCACTGCCCGCTCACCATTCATTCAAACTCTTTGAAGTGTGTACGGTTTTCTTCCTCGTGGTCATCGAGTAAAAGTTTCTTCACCCCTTTTCTTGAAGGCACTGCCGGAGCCTGACTGTAGTTCCTCCGGGCAGGATCGTGTGATCAGCGGTGCGTGCTTGTGCCAATGATTCTCCCCGATCATTAGCGTGGTGTCCCATTCATGGAGATCCCTATCCAAACAATTGTCGCGAGGCTGCCGATTCGTGTCTGACATGGATCTTGGCCGAGGTGTACGCCGTGATGACAGCTTTTGTGGTAGACAATTGGGATTGTGAAGGATTTTCCTTTCATTTCTCCCCCTCCCTCCATTAATGTATTTCTTTCTCTTCACTTTGATACAATGTGTGTTTTGCTCTTTTGTCCTGCAAAATTCGACGCGTGTGTCGTAGATAGTTAGAATTACTAGTTGCGAATTGATGTCCTGTAAAATTCGACGCGTGTGTCGTAGATAGTTAGAATTACTAGTTGCGAATTGATGTCCTGTAAAATTCGACGCGTGTGTCGTAGATAGTTAGAATTACTAGTTACGAATTGATGTCCTGTAAAATTCGACACGTCTGTCGTAGATAGTTAGAATTACTAGTTGCGAATTGATGTCCTGTCCCTTTGAATAAGGTTTACGAAGATCTATTTCGAATTCGTCAATTTCTCTATATGGAATTTGCGTCAAGTCTTGTGTTTTTTAAAGATTCATTGTCAATAAATGAATAATTAAATATTCCTTGTAAATATTTTGCAGAAATTTTGTACATTTGAATTTGTTGAATAAAAATTAATATTGCATTTCATATGTGAATTCAGCACATAATAGCTATGTCTGTTGTAGAACAGAAAAACCAATTAAGCGAAACAAGAATAAATGAATCGAAATAATTTTATAAAAATCCTTTTTAGTTGAACAAGACGTGTTTCACAATATCTTTTATATAGACAAAGCATATGTAGCCCATCGAAAGAGTCTTTTTTAGAAGATGTTGGAAATAATGGTGAATGAATAATTGAATGTTCCTTGTAAATGTTTTAGGGAAATTTTATACGTTGTAATTTGTTGAATAAAAATGAATTCATTTGTATGTGAATTCAGCACATTAGAATCGCTATGTCTGTTACGTAATGGAAAAACAAATTACGCAAAACAGGAGTAGATGAATCGAATCAATTAATACTGAGACCCTCGATGATCCAGGGTTGCGATCTTTTAAACAGTTGAAAAATCTAATGTTGAAGTTCCTATGATGTGTATCCATACCTACATTGATTAGATATGAAATAATGCAATCTTTCTGAAGGGGCGTAACTTGATTTTCAGCTGGTTTTCTATGAAGTCGTCAAGTATGCATGCAGTTTGTATATATATGTTATTTTAAAATATATGTATATATATATCTTTTAAACATATACATATATATATTATATATTATATGAAATAATATATATATATATATATATATATATATATTTGTGTGTGTGTATAAGTTCATTTGAAAGTTGCTGTATTATTTTAAGAGATCTGCTGCAGTTCGTAGATTTGACATCATGTTATTTTAAAATTTATTTACTGAAACCCTCGATGATCCAGGGTTGCGATCTTTTAAACAGTTGAAAAATCTAATGTTAAAGTTCCTATGATGTGTCTCCTTACCTACATTGATTAGATATGAAATAATGCAATCTTTCTGAAGGGGCGTAACTTGATTTTCAGCTGGTTTTCTATGAAGTCGTCAAGTATGCATGCGTATATATATATATATATATATATATATATATGTGTGTGTGTATATAAGTTCATTTGAAAGTTGCTCTATTATGTTAAAAGATCTGCAGTTGGTAGATTTGACATCATGCTATTTTAAAATTTATTTACTGAAACCCTCTATGATCCAGGGTTGCGATCTTTTAAACAGTTGAAAAATCTAATGTTAAAGTTCCTATGATGTGTATCCTTACCTACATTGATTAGATATGAAATAATGCAATCTTTCTGAAGGAACGTAACTTGATTTTTAGCTGGTTTTCTAAGAAGTCATCAAGTATGTATGCATATATATATATATATATATATATGTTTGTTTGTGTGTGTGTATAAGTTCATTTGAAAGTTGCTGTATTATTTTAAGAGATCTGCAGTTGGTAGATTTGACATCATACTATTTTAAAATTTATTTACTGAGGCCCTCGATGATCCAGGGTTGCGATCTTTTAAACAGTTGAAAAATCTAATGTTAAAGTTCCTATGATGTGTATCCTTACCTACATTGATTAGATATGAAATAATGAAATCTTTCTGAAGGGACGTAACTTGATTTTTAGCTGGTTTTCTATGAAGTCGTCAAGTATGCATGCATATATATATATATATATATATTTGTGTGTGTGTGTGTGTATAAGTTCATTTGAAAGTTGCTGTATTATTTTAAGAGATCTGCAGTTGGTAGATTTGACATCATGCTATTTTAAAATTTATTTACTGAGACCCTCGATGATCCAGGGTTGCGATCTTTTAAACAGTTGAAAAATCTAATGTTGAAGTTCCTATGATGTGTATCCTTACCTACATTGATTAGATATGAAATAATGCAATCTTTCTGAAGGAACGTAACTTGATTTTTAGCTGGTTTTTATGAAGTCGTCAATTATGCGTATTTAATTATTTATGTATTTATTAATTTTTTTCTTTTGTTGGTGTCACTACTCCAGCAAAAATGTTCATTTACACTAACATTCGATTGAACGTTTCAGGTAACCGCTTATAAGACATTATTTCCCTGATTGTTTTCTTAACGTTTTTTCAATTTGACGAAATAATCCCTTTTTGCAGGATTATCTCTATTTAATCAAGATAATTATATAGACTAAGTTCAGTAATAAGCAGTGTTTGAAAAATTTAACAGGAAAACATGCAGAGAAAATAATCTTGGAAATAATGCAAGCTTATAAGCGGTCACTTGAAACATTCATTTGATAGTTATAGTATTATTTAAGAGATCTGCAACTGATAGATTTGACATCATGCTTTTTTAAATTTGTTACTGAGGCCCCTATGCCCCAGAGTTATGATTTTTTTAAGCAGTTGAAATCTAATGTTGAAGTTCCTGTGATGAATAACCTTACCTACATTGATTAGCTATGAAATAATGCAATCATTCTGAAGGAACTTGACTTGATTTTTAGTTTGTTTTCTATGAAGTCGTCAGTTATGCATATTTTTTTTTGTTTTGTTTTTATAGGTATTAGTAACACCACCATTTTATTGCAAAATGTTGTGCTGAAATTCCTATGATGAATAACCTTACCTACATTGAATGTACATGAAATAAGGCAATTAATCTGATGGAATTTAGCGTACAAGGAAATGTCACGAACTGCCCGTCGCCGATTTGATTGAAAATTAAATTACGAATCGGTCATTATTATAATGTAAACTGGCCAAAGTAGACTAGTAAATAATTTTGGAGGAAACAGAGTTTGAAAATTTTAAACTGTTTTACACAATTAAAGCGCTTCCTTGAAAAGCTATCTCGCATAGTGGTTAAAGTTACAAGTTATAACCTCAGGAGAGGTTTTCTGATTTTTAGATTTTACGTTTTTCTTATAAATAATACTGCAAAATTGCAGAAATTGATAAATATTTTCTATTAGAAACATACTTTTATATATTTTCTTTCATTTATGTATTTTTTTTTTATTTCACTTTTTGAAAAGCCTTGTTAAACAATAAAATTTGGTTTTGGCTTACTTTGTACTTTCGTATGCAACTTATTCTGGAGAAATATTTTTGATTATTGCAGTCGAAATGAAACAATCGCATTCTATCAGTAGTGAAAGATTTTTTTGGCATATTGATGATATCTGAGTATGTAGACTGTGAGTTTCATTTGAAACATTTTGTTCTACGTGAAACCGGTTTTTAATTGTTCTTTTACTTCTATTAAAACAATTTAAGGTTGGAGTTCCTATGATGAATAACCTTACCTACATTGATGGAAGATGAAATAAGGCAATTATTTAACTGATGGTATTTAACTAAATTCTCTAATGTATAATGGTACCTACATTGGCTGCACGTTAACCACATATCACAGATACAATGCAATTATTCTGAAGAAATTTTATCACCAAAAATTATAGTGTTAGTTCTCTTCTAACCTGTTTGCAATTCATTTTATTCTCATAAAACGTATTAAAGAATAAAAATTATATATAAAAAAGATTATAGTCATCCATTTTTTAAAAAAAAAGTTAGAGCCATTTTTATGTCAGTTAGAGCGGTTAATCGAATTGTCTTTGGTTCCATAAATAGATGCATTTTTGGGATTCAGCAGATTCTTGAAATTTTAAAGGACTTTTTTGGTTATTATTATTATTAATAATAATAATAATAATATTATTTTGTTTAACAAAGATTTATTCACTTTATATTGTCAGAAATCCAGCAAGAGAAGCGAAATTAAAAACCCATAAACATATGCAAAAAGAAAAAAAAAATGACTGCATATGTAATTGTTGAACTCTATTGGTAATTTAGGATGAATACATTTAGGCCATAATGGTTTTGCATATTTTTACGCATATAGCAAATTCATCTTACAACCTTTTTATTTTAACGCCTTGAATGATTCGTTATTTCCGTATTTTTACATAATATATGCATTGAAGTATTAATATTCAGAATGAAATAATATCGGTGATGACGTACAATGAGTTTTATTATTTTCTTTATTCATGGATTTACTTATAAATATTATATTTTTACTGATTTAATTTTCTTTAAAGTCAAAATAATTTTTAAAAAGAGAGACTAAGCATACATTATGTTATTGTACTTGTAAATGGCAAAAGTTACGAAGATTAAACCTTGTTCGGTTTATCGCTTATTAATTATCATACTAAAAATCTCATTAATTTCTCTTTTTGGCATATATATCTTTATATATACTTACATTGTTAAAGGAACAATATTAAAAATTAAAGCAGTGCACTTCAATTTATGATATCAATCGATGTAATTAATCATAGTAATCGTGAGAATTAAAAGAAGACAAATGTTCAAAGATAAGTTAATAAAATGCTTAAGTTACATAGAAAACAACACTGCCAGCGATTATAAACACTACTCGACATTTTCTAGATCTATATCGACATTTTATGTAAAGATATTACAAAACACAGCATAATGGCAGTAAAGTGTTACCACTCAATCTTCAATATCCTCCTTTTTTGAGTTACTGAATAGCTACTCAAAACGCTTAATCCAACTCGAATCTACCATGCGTCTTTATCATTCGACCAACATAAGGGCGATTCTCCTGGATCTTCTCAAGGACTTGGCCCTCATTATGAAGAGCCTGGAGATGAGCATCAGTCAGAATGGAGTCTGGAACATCTAAATTTTCTGCTGAAGTTTTTTTTTTTTTTTTTTGTCCAGCTAAGAGTATTAGATATATTATTAGAATGCAATTCCAACGGAAAAAATCGCTGGATAGCTGCCGTCAAAACATCGTTTTGTGTTTTTAATCTTATGCTTCTAATTTTTCAATCTCTTCCAGAAATCGGTTGAACTATTTTTGCTAGAACGCCATTTCAAGTGTCTCTGTATATCATCTCCAATATCACCGAGTTTCTATTTAGGAGACTGATAGTCTTGATGCTTCCAAGTCAATTGGGGCCTGATGGCCAATTGGCTAGCTCTCTGGCCATAGGTACCCAAAGGCTAAAGGTTCTAATCCTGATTGTGGCATGGATGCTTGTGAGTTGAAATTCATGTTAAACTGTAGGTCCCGGTCTAATTAGCCCAAAGTGTGAAAAAAAATGACCGTAGAGCGACAAACCAAGTCAGTTCTTTAGACAAGTCAATCGTATTTATTTTAGATGGATCATAATATTTATCGTCCAGAAAGATTTTTAAATATTTCTATCTCTTTTAAATGCAACTTATCTCTTTTAAATTCCACAACTCATCAATTGAGGACTTATTAATATAAAGAAATAGCAATATAGTAAAAAATAGCATTCATAACAGTATTATTATTAACATTAGACTGCTTAGGCAATTCATCTCTCCTCGATAAAATAAATCAGAATCTAAATTCATGGATTTGTCTGTAAACAAAAATCCCGCTATATCAGCACCTGAATTCCTAATCGTCGGTTTCTAGATCAGACAGTATAATCTCCTTTCCCCTCTAGTCAAGGGGGGTTGACTTTGTTTACTTGAGGTACAGTATCGCAGATTATACACCCACATAAGTTGAAAGTATTAACTTGAACAAGTATGAGTTGTGCAAGTTGGCTATAAGTAAGCCATAAACTTCATTAGTTTCGGCACCTGCTTCCCCAAAGAGATTGTGAAACATTTTTATTTTACCTATCGGTGTTGATGTACATTCTTATGATTTATTGATGTAAGAATTCTAATATCTTGTATCTACTACATCATGTACTTACTATCTGATCTCCATTTTTTTGTTTTTATTTTAACAGTTAAGCCATGAGATTAACAGCCTGATTAGAGCTATTTGCCATACTTTTAGTGGAATCTTTTTTTTTTTTTTTTTTTTATACTTACTGGTATCTTCTGTGCGTTTTGTAGACATTAAGTGATGACATTTACTGCATCTAATGTAAACATTTTCTTATTTTACATTTATTGAAAGTAGGTCCCAATTGGAAACATGAAAAGTATAAACCTGCTATAAATAAAACGTTTTTCTTTTTCTGTAATCATTTCTCTTGCATTTATATAATGCAAAGTAGAGATGAGGAAAAAAATTGCTAATTTTCATTTTTGGCGTTATTCCTCGTCGAGCTTAATCCTCATCATGTTTTCGATTGCCCAGCTTTTGCAGCCGCCATGCATTGTCTGGACCATCCCTCGGAAGAGGATTCATATTCCGAGCTGGCAATCAATATAGGCAATATTATTCGGGTGCACCACGATATTTCATTTTCTTCTATTATTCAGGTAATACGATGGCAACAACAACAAAATCGCTAATGCTAATATGAATTAATAATTAATTTTAACCCTTAAATTTTTAACATCCTTAATTTTGCATTGGTTTCTGTATTAACTGAGTGTATGTTTTTACATTATTATTTCTCGCTCCCACGGATCATCATTACATCTCTCGTAATTTTTTTTAACATTCGTCCTTCATCTTCCGACTCTCCATCTGTATTTGGCAGTGGCGTGGATGTTTGTGAGTGGTTCTGAATCCACGTTAATCTGTAGGTCCCGATCTAATTAATTCAAAGTGAGCACAAAATGACCGTAGAGCGACAAACCAAATCCTTCAGTGACAAACATAAACCATTGAAGATCTGAGATACCAAATTGAAAAAGCTGATTTTGAATTTGCATCTCCGTAATATGTATTTCATTGAAGGAAATAAATTCACCGTTGCATTTAAAAAAAAACTATTGTTATAACTTTATTGTTATACTATTGTTATAACTTTAATTTAAAAAAAAACAAAAACATATCTGTATGTGCCCTGAAAAGGACAGTTCTTCTGTGACTGAAATGCTGTGTCACCTCAAACCATTGTTTTTGTTTTTTCTCACGGACTTTTCAAGACGATCGTTTCCCCCACCACCACCACCTGCATCATTCACCATGGACCATCCAAACGAAGTGGTCATTACGCACTCGCCTCACGTACCGACATCCTTCACCCAAAACAATATTTTTTCCCCCCATTCATCCCCAATCCATCCATTCATTCACAAAGTTTTGGGTTTGGGGGGCACTGGATTTTCATTGAGAAAAACCGTCTCGTCGTAGTATTTTAGCAACTTCCTCCGCTGTTCTCACGGATAATTGCGCTTGCGTGCCCCGCAAATTGGAAGTAGCAGCTGTCGGCGTGAAATGATAATTTGGAAGGGGGGTGCAGGGGTGGGGTGGGGCAGAAGATTTGTTAATGTCATCAATGGGAGTAAGCGGAAGCGGCAGCGGAACTCATTTGGGAAAAGGCGGTTGGGGTGCTCTTCCGGAAGGTGGAAGTAAGTGACCGGGACAATTCGTTTGCGGAGAGGGGTGGTTTGGTTCATTTCAGCCTCATTAATCCGGCATTGCAGAAGAAATAGTAAATTAGTAGGATCACGCTTCTGGTTTGTGTTAAATGTATTTTTTGTCTCGTATATTAACCAAGCACTTATCATTAATACATTTTCCTAACAAGGATGTTATCGTAAGCATTAATTCGTTGGTGTGGAAGAAGCTAATTCACATGACAGTTTTCATTAGCCCATAATTACGTCTGAAGTCTACTTTATTTTTATGCAAGGGATGTATAAAGTATATTACTTTTATCTGTTATTACCAAAAGAGATAGCAGATGATTTCTTCTTATACAGCCATTGCAATAAATCTTAAAAAAAAAAAAAAAAAAAAAAAAACCCTAGAAAAATATCTATTTTTGTTTAATTAAGCATCAAAAGTTTTTTTTTTCCGTTGGTTGGATTTAATGTTAATTCACATTTTAATATCGATAATTCTGCACCTTATCATGATTTAACCTGTTGTTGTGATGGTCTGTAACTGAAGTTGGTTAATGAATAGAAAAATTTAAATTCTTAATTTTAAACTTCTAATTGTTACTGAATGGCCGAATGTCTGGCTTTCGGTGCCACAGGTTTCGGGTTCGAGTCCTGCCCTTGCTATGAATGTTTGTAATGGTTTGGAATCTATTTTAAATCGTAGGACCCGGTTTCATACTATAGCGCGTCTCTGAGCCAAGTCAAACTCCTACCTACAGGTGCTCCATCACAACAGAGGCTGCCTCCTTTCACGTCAACCATGAGTCCATACGGGTTCGTGGTCTTGGTCTGGATGTCTACCAAGTGGGATAATAATCAACAATAGCAATTATGGTCGTGGTGTTTATGTCTAATCCTCAGCGTCCTGCTGTACGGAACGGGCATTCCATGAGTAGTCTACTCATGGATGGATGGAAAGAGGTAGCTTTAGTTATGATGGAGCACCCGCAGGTAGAAGTCTGACTTGGCTTCATGTCGCTGAAGGAGGGCAGTGCCTTCCGGAATTACTTTTAGAAGGAACTGCGGGTATCGTATCTGGGAGAAAACCATTGATGCCCCACCAGGTAGTCCGACTAAGGAAGAAAAATGGCGAGCATCACAAACGCCATCGAATTTCCTAGTTTTTGAAACGGTGTCTATGACAAAGTATCAATAGCCAGCGGATTGAACCTCAGCCCGAATGCTCACCAGCGATGCACGTTACCACGAATCGGGCACTACTACTTGTGAATGCTAAAAGAAATTAGTCATGCTTTTGAAGTTGAATTTCAACACAGTAATGTCAAAATTCTTATCTGTTCCAATATTAACCCAAATGATATGAATAATATGTATTTAATAAACCGTTTATTTCATTGAATTTAATACTTAACTATGTAGATTTCCTTAATTTTACTGTATTGGTTATTAAAACCTCATAAGGATCGCACACGTATTTCTGTTTGAAGAATAACTTTCTTTTACTTATGGGTGTAAAATTCTATAAATTAATTTATTAAAATTAAAATGCTATTCTGACTTAGTTAAATAATTTGAAGAAAATAATAATTAAAGTTTTATGTAAAGAAGTTAAAAGTTTGGACTCGTCTCAAATGAAATGTGTGCCAATTGTTGAAAACTTGGAATTTACTTGTCGAGTTATAAGATTTGGTTTGTTTTGTCGCTTTAGTGTCATTTTTTGCAATTTTAAGTTAATTAGACTGGAACTTACAGTTTAACGTGGATTCCGAACCCCTAACAAACATCCATGCCATAGCCATGATTCGAACCTGAAGCCTGTGATACCAAAGGCCAGAGCGCTAGCCAATTGGCCATCAGACCGCTTTCAAGTTATAAAACAGCTCGAAAGTTGACATTTATAAGAAAAGTAAATCTCTTCATTTAGAAATCTCGCAATAAACCATCCTTCCGTTTTTATCTATTTAGTGAGTTTAAAGATTCATGGATAATACATATTCGCATTTTCAAAGAAGAATTTTTTTGTTCTCCGTACAATCAGTTCATTTTCACTGCTATTTCTTTAGGGGTACCATTAGAATTCTACTCACACAATCGACCAAGTTGACAATTTAATTTTACTCCTACAAAACATTATGGCTCATTTTGACACTTTTTTTACACCATTTTATGTTCCGAATCGATTACTTTTTGTTAACAAAAAAAATCTCACTTTATTTGACTGGCAAGAAGTCCCATCTTACACACAAACACTGTGTTCCATTTCAGTAAGGGTTGGGATTCTTTACCATTATTTGCAAGCTTTCATTGGCCAAACATAATGGACCCTTTGCGGAGAGGATCGCAGAGCGGAGGTAGCAGCCAATGAGAAGAGTCGATCGCCCATCGATTGCTTATGAGCGTGGGAGGATGTTTCTGCCTGCAGCCTCCAATCATCCTCAATTCGGCAATCGAATCAAAAAGTTGCCAGGCACTTAGCTGTGATTTTCTAGACCAAATGTATTTTAGAAAATGAGGTTATTTGTGTCGGTTGGGTTATTTGACAAAATGTTTCGAACTTATGGTTGTGCCCAGGAGTGGAAATGATTAATTTTTGGGTGCGTGGGTGGTTCTCTTTGTAAGGTACGCAATGCGAGTAATTTTTCTAAATATAAATGGGAAATGGCTTAAGGCATAGTTGAATATTTTGAAACGTGAGATGAAGATACACGTAAACAAGTGTGAATATGTTTGTATGTTTGTTTATCCTCTGACGTCATTCAACGCGATTGTGGTTGTTTAACAGCTATGTTAGTATTTGAACTTTCTGTGAGATATACATAATTTAAGTAAATTATTGAAAAGTATTTTTTTGTTGTTGTCTGAATATCGGGGATTGAATGTGTCTTGTTTGTTACGCGTGAAAATTTAATTCTAATTTTCTTTAAAAAAAATTTTAAATTGTTAAAACAACATTCTATAATCCTCAGTGTCCGGCAGCGCGGGGTGGATATTTCGTGAGTAGTTACTCATGGAGGAGGAAAGAGGGTAGCTACTGTTGTGCTGAAACACCCGTAGGTTGAAGTCTGATTTGACCCCGAGTCGCTGAAGAAGGAGAACAGTGCAGGATATTTAGGGGGAAAATTACCCCGCGTTTGCTTGTCGTATGGGGAAAATCCGGAAATTTCCTACCAGGTAGTTCGTTTAACCAGACAAGATGCTGAACATCACAAACGCCATTGGGTTCACTCTTTTTTTTGAAAAGTGTCTGTAACAAAGTCGCCAGCGGATTGAACCTCTGCCCTTATCGCCTTGGTTGGCATTTTTTATTGCTCTTCACAAAATCTTAATTCTCGTAAATAAATTTCGTAGACTTTTAAACACCCACATGTCTTTTTTTTTTTTTAATGTTCATATTTTATTTGTTGTTAAAATCATTTTTGTCATGTTTATAAATTACATTGTTCGTTAACATTCTTGCGAACATATTGAGAAATTCTAAAAACTAATTAGTTTTAATTTAATTAATTTTCTGAAAAATTGGATTAAGTGGGGTTTTTTTTTTTTTTTTTTTTCGTTACAATGTAATTGCTTAAAATTTTTGATACAATATTAAAAATTATATAAATTTTAAGGCATTTTAAGTAAACGAATATAAAACAAAATCTGCTGATATTGGTGTATTAGTTCTTACTTTTTTGTCATAAAAAATATTTTATAAATGTTTGAAAATGCCATACAAATCGCGAGACATTTCTTTTACGTGTTAGTTATATAGTCGTCATATAAAATGGGTTCATCTTGAAAACTTGCTTTCCCCAATCTTGAACAAAATTTAATGAAAAAGAATTACTAATGTTTCTTCTAATGAATTATTTATATGATAATATTTTACACGTCATGCGTTCTTTCCTATCATTAATTCCATAACGGTGTTAAAATTTTCTGATAATTATTTATTTGAAATATTTCAAGCAGCTATTAATTGTCGGTTTGGTGGTTATTTACAGTCTTAACTTCCGTCAAACTTCTACATTTCTCTTCTTTTTTTCCCTTTTTGTAGAAAAAAAAAAAAAAAAAAAAAACTGCCAGCATGTACGTAATTGAAATCTTTCCCGTTCCTGAGCCGAGGTGGTTGTCCCATCGATTGAGGGGACGTGGGCGCACCTCCCACGCAACCCCGGCCTTTAAATAAAAGTGCCCTTCCCCTCCGCCCCTTCTCTCACTCGGGGACTGTCACTGGGCGAGATTGCCGCATTTTGGCGGGCTTCCTTCCCAACATCCGATGTCGCAGAGTTTGTTACTTCCGTCACCATGGAGACGCTCTCTAATTAATCTGTTCCCGCATGGAGCCCGGAAGACTGGCGATTGATGGAGTGGGATTCAGAGATAAGAGGCTTCCAATCGGCCACCTGGCCTCTTTACTGTGAGACCAGGATTTAGAGAATCCTGGTCTCACAGTTAAAGAGGTAAATAGCAGATCTTTTAAAGAAGATATGGTGTGGACTGCTTTAATGTAGTCCACTCTTTAAAAACTCTCTTTCCATTTTAAAAATTCATAATTATTTTATGTTCACCATTTTAAAGTAGTCCCTCCCCCCATATCTTCTTTAAAGATCTGTTATTTACGGCGGAACCAGGATTTAGTGCAATCTCCTGGTCTCAAATTAAAGAGGTAAATAACAGATCTTTAAAGAAGATATGGTGTGGACTATTTTAAAATGATGAACATAAAAGGATTATGAGTTTTAAAAATGTGGAATGAGATTTTAATGAGTGGACTACTTTAAAATGATGAACATAAAATAATTATGAATTTTTAAAATGAGATGTGAGTTTTTAATGAAAAATATGGAGTGGACTACGTTGCAGTAGTCCACTCCATATCTTCTTTAAAGATATGCTATTTACCTCTTTACTGTGAGACCAGGGATTAGTGCAATCCAGGTCTCACAGTCAAAGAGGTAAATAGCAGATCTTTAAAGAAGATATGAATTAGACTACTTTAAAATGGTGAACACAAAATAATTGAGTTTTTAAAATGGGAAATGAGTGGACTATGTTAAAGTGGTCTACTCCATATCTTCTTGAAAGATACTGATACCTCTGTACTGTAAAACCAGGAGTGTAACCTGGTCGCACCGTAAAGAGGTAAATTGCAGATCTTTTAAAAAAGATATAAAGTGGACTATTTTAAAATGATGAACATAAAATAATTATGAGTTTTTAATGAGTAGACTACGTTAAAGTAATCTACTCCATATCTTCTTGAACGATTTGCTATTTACCACTTTATTGTGAGACCAGGATTTAGTGCAATCCAGGTCTCTCAGTATAAAGAGGCAAATAGCAGATATTTAAAGAACATACGGCGTGGACTACTATAAAATGGTAAACATAAAATAATTAAGAATTTTTAATGAGTTGACTATGATCTAAGATCTAAAGACCTTTTAGTGAATATAAAATAATTATGAGTTTTTAAAATGGGAAATGAGTTTCTAATGAGTTGGCTACGTTAGAGTAGTCCACTCCCTATCTTCTTTAAAAGATCTGTTATTTGCCTCTTTACTGTGAGACCAAGATTTAGTGCAATCCTGGTCTCACAGTAAAGAGATAAATAGCAGATCTTTAAAGGATGTATGGAGTGTATTATTATAACTTTGATATCTGAGCGTAGTCTTTTGAATTAAAGTAAAAAGTTCGGCAATATGATTGCCCACCCCGTATAACACGGATTCCTAAATCTAAAACGCTATAAATGGTTAAGAAAATTTCTTTTTATAACGCGGTATACTTGTAGAAAATTTTGGAAACTAAATCTCTTATGCAATAAAGAATATAAGATTTTTTTTTTATTTAGGAGAAAGTGACATTAATATTTATATTTTTCTTGTGAATGTGCATGCCGTATTATATTTGCATAGAACTATTAAATATGTTTAAAAAAACTTTATTGTTTTTCTTTTACTATATAATTACATGATTTAAAATTTTTGTATATGACGTTATTATTGGACCTTTAATTTTTTTTAGGAGGTTTGATTTGTACCATTGAATAATGGTTGTAGAGAAATTTAAAAAAAAAAAAAAAAAAAAAAAAAATGCTTCTCTATTTTTCTAGCCGAAAACATTTATTTTTTGTAGTAGCTTTTCTTCTTCTGTTTTTCTTTATGTTCCATTAAAAAAAAAAGGTAAAAATCTGTTGTATTGTGATTACAAGCTTATAAGAAATTGCAGATTTAACTCGGTATGCATTATGGTTCTTTCAAATATACATCTATAACGATTTTTGTTGAAATTCATAATAAATTTGAAGTTAACACTTGCAACATTTTCAAAATGTATTCAATATGAAAATGTGAAAAATTAATTATTCTCAGTCATTTGGTTTAACTATTTCTAATGCGGCAAGTTTCACATTATGATTATTTCTGGTGCATTTTTCAGTAATTTATAAAGATGCATGTCTAAGAAGACAGTGCGCAAGCTTAATACATTAACCCGTTTTCCAACTTTAGAAAATATAGTTATTTTGTAATGACGTGGAGTAATATATATATATAAAGTTTCAATGCACTATGAAGGTGAGTTTCCACTGTAAACTAAAATTACAATTCTTAGAACGTCAGCCAACCGGAAACCCTGAATGGGTAGGAGATCAGGTTTCTAATTGGTTGTAGTTCTACAACGTATCCAATAGCCTCCATTCAAGTTATCCCACCAGATATTAAGATCACATGTCGATCGTAGTGTCTGTTACTTACTACTCTGGTAAGAAGTAGAATCTGAAATTTTCATTCTTACCATTTCTAATTCTGGGTTTATATGTGAATTTAATAAATACAAATGAAGTTCTGTATCAATTTATTTTTCAAATAAAATTATATAAATCGAACTGTGTATGATAATATATATATATATAGATATATATTTCTGTTTCACTGCAGTTTTGTTTTTGATATTGTTTACTTAACCACTTTTTTAGCACATTTTTGTGATTATCTTTTTTTTTTATTCAATGCCTCGGGACCAGTGCTTTTTTTGAACAGCAGTCGAAATGTGAAAAAATCCAATTTAACAACAGCACCATCTATCGGATTTTATCCAAACCACTCTCTAAACATTCTTGCCATTAATACGAATCCACTGTGAAATTTTCATTCAAATAGGTCGAGTAATTTTTGAGTCTTATAGGGTTATTTGGTAATAAAAAGCTGAAATTAATATTGCCTTTTATTTATTTAGATATCGCACATTATGTTATGTTTACATGTCAATTGCTGTGTATTTAAGAATTCCAAACGAGACGGTACTGTATTTGAACTCCCGTGAGATAACTTTTATTTCTAAAAGTCTCTTGATTTAAATATGTAAAATATATTGACAAATTAGCTTCTCTTTCATTATCTATCGTAACAGCTCCGTGGTGGGCGAAGGCCATCTGCCTACTGCCAGATTTCGAGACAGGAGATGTTTTCTTTTTTACGGGGTAGGGTTATCAGCCCTACGTCCAAACAGTCATATTAGACGGGAATCTTCGGTTTAAAGTGGATTCCGAACCACTACAAACATTCATGACCCCATTGGAATTCAAACCCAAAACCTGTGGCGCCAGAGCGCTAGTCACTCGCCATCAGGCGCAGAAAGTTAAATTAGTGCCAACTTATTGCAAATTTCAAGTGCCACTGCAAGATCAATTGTGATCCATAAATAACATTCAACATCAGATTACAGAAAATTCATCCGTAATGTTGTACTTTATGTCAAAAGAATTGATGAATTCAAAATAACGAATCTTGAATGTTTCATATTTTAATATTTATGGCTATTCAATTTGCTATTTGTTTTGAATTAATAATGTTTGTGATTAAAATTAATGAATAGAATTTTGTAAAATACATGCCTTTACAAATTAATGAAAGCATTTCCTTGAGTGTAGTGTTCCTTCATTGGAAATGATTGCGAAATTCTACTCCTACATAATGAAATATTATGCGGTTAGTGTAGTTTCACCTTCATTAATTTTCCTATATTTACCTTTCTTTAAACGAATTCATCTACATCTACAATAATTGCGTTATTTAGGGTTATTTTGCATCAACCAGCTTTCCAAAACTTGTATAGTTCGGAATCCACGTTAAATTATAGGTCCCGGTCTAATTAGTCTAAAGTATGCACAAAATGACCGTAGAGCGACAAACGAAACCAAAACTTGCGCAATTGTGAAATTTACATTTTTAATATGCCGTCTCGAATTTTTAGTGTAGGAGTCTTACGATTCACTACTACTACACCACACCACACCACACCACATCACTGTGCCTAAAGCTGAGTTGCCCCTGTACAGTTTGGGAATGATGTGGGTGAGAAATCTGACTTTGCTCCGTGATGCTCTACAGTCATATGCGACAGGGACCGGGACAAACATTTATGGCACCGAGTATCAGAGATTTTGTGATATGCGAATGGTTAAATTAAACACAATGCCTTGCCTTGTCTAACTCTACATGCGAACCCAATCACGAAAGTATGAGATTCCAAAATTAGAGCACCCTGGTGGCCAATTGGCTAACGGTGTGGCCTTTGGTACAACAGGCTTCAGGTTCGAATCCTGGCGGTAGCTTGGATGTTAGTGAGGGGCTCGGAATCCATGCTAAACTGTAAGTCCCGGTCTAATTAGCCTAAAGTGTGCGAAAAATGACTGTAGAATGACAAACTAAGCCTATGAGTAATTCTCTTCCCCTTTCCCTTAATGAAGTGGTCAATAGACAATTGAATCTATAAATTAATAGTCCATAAATTATCTCTTTGTTAGTCGTGTGAAAAACTATTCCTACTATTCTTCTTCATAGGCGTGTGCAACTTGGTGGCCAATGGGTTAGCGCTCTGATCTTCGATACCAGGCTTCAGGTTCGAATTCCGGAGATGGCATGGAAGTTCGTTAGTGGTTCGAAATCCACGTTAAACTGTAAGTTCCGGTCAAATTAGTCCAAAGTGTGCTGAAAATGTTCGTAGAGCAACAAACCAAACTATTCTTGAATTGCAAATTAAATCGGCCACAAAAAATATCCGTATTTGAAAAGCTTCTTTAGGGACTTTTAATGAATTCTAGTCCGATATATGGCTTCTTCAAAGCTGCTTTATTGTTATTCATTTCCCTCAGCAATTGTACATGTAGGAAAATTTTGCATATGGTCACTTTGATAACTCCTACGCTTTTCTTTACTGCGTAGGTTTTCAAAATGAAATGAAAATGCATTTTTTAGAAATGTTTCTGGAATATTTGCTTAAATGCAGATTTTTCTCGTTACTTTTTAATTTCAGATTTTTTCTTTTTCTGTCTGAAAATGTTTGCTGTCATCATAAAAAATAATTAAATTTCATGAGTAACATTTTCCAGAACTTCACTGTCGAACAGCACGTAATATATTGCTATTAATTTATTACAATAATATTATTCGTTGATTTTAAGTTGGAATAGTATATCATCGTGATTTATGGCTGTTATTGTGAGTCATGGACTTTTATTATGTCTCTTTAATGCTGATAATGATTGATCACTGTTTTTAATGATGTCGTTGTGTAATCAATGGCAAATGAATGGCAGCTTCTGAATGTGAAAACATACCTGGTTTAACTGTAGTATGAAAAAGCATGTTTGAATGTATGAATTTGGATGAAAATGTGTTCAATTCAAATTTATTTCGATTAAATTCAGTTTCAAAAGCGTTTTAAGAAATGTTTTGGAAATAGCGTAAATCTTCTTGTATTAGCACCGATAATTGGCAATTTGTCAAACTTGTGGAAAAGTTATTGGGAAGTTTTTACATACCATTACAGTGATGCCTGATGCCAAATTTTCATCTTATCTCTTGCTGTACATGCGGCCTTATGGCCAATTGACTAGCTCTCTGGTGTTTGGTACCACAGGCTTTTCAGGTTCGAATCCTGGCATGGATGTTTGTGAGTGGTTCTGAATCCACAAACTGTAGGTCCCGGTCTAATTAGCCCAAAGAGTTGAAAAAATGACCGTAAAGTAACAAACCAAAACTTACTGAACATACATTCAATTGATTGTTCATACCTTCATGTTCTTCATTGGCACAACAACCCCATGGTAGGCCGAGGTTGTTTCTGTTTACGGGGCAAGGTTGCCAGTCCTAAGCTCTACAGTCAAACCGGGATCTACGGTTTAAAGTGAATTCCGAACCACTACAAACATCCATGACACTGCCGGGGCTCAAAGCCGAAACCTGTGGCATCGAACGCCAGTCACTTGGGCATTTGGCTCCGATTATGCACACCGATGTAGATTTGGTTTGTCTTTCTATTGTCATTTTTTTTGCACACTTTAAGTTAATTAGACTGGGATATACTGTTTAACTTTGGTTCTGAACCATAACACCACCAGGATTCGAATCTGAAGCCTGTGGTACTACCAAAGCCTAGAGCACTAGCCAATTGGCCATGAAGCCATCACTTGTGTAGAAGATTTAATGTGAAGTTGAAGATTTGATTTAATATGACTAATGATAACTGTATTAAATTAACGCAATCCAGTGAGAAACAGGGTGTATTATTTGTCACAAAAAATGAAAATCATTTAATTGAAAAATTGGGTTCAGAATAAAGTGGTGTAAATTAAAAAGGTTTTCCTTTTTATTGCAATTTTACTTATTTAGTACAATAATGATTTTATAATGAAAAATAGGGGAGGGAGAACTATTTTTTGGAAAAACCTATCTATTAATATTTCCAATAAAGGGATTTTGTCACCTTGCAATAAATATTTTTTCTCATATCCGGGAAAATGCGTAATTCTTTATTTGGTTTAAAAGAATTTCCTTTTTTTTTTTTTTTTTTTTTTTTCTATAATGAAAACACTTTATTAATATATTCATGTTTGTATGTATTGTTTCGTTCTGTATTCACCGTATCCTGTAATTTTTTTTTCATCGAAACTTTGTCATAAATGCATATTATAAATATTGACTATTGTGTTTGCTTTAATTTTAACAAATTGTTTTATCTTACTGTAGTGAAAAACTTTACTTTTTAAAAAAGACTGTATAGAAATTTTAAAAAATTAATTGTGGATTCTTAAAAAGAATGACTTTCTATCATCTTGTACCGTTTTTTTTTTTTTTACCAATAAAATATGGGTATTGGTTTGAGAAACGGGGCTTTTCGTGTCCTTGATCGCTTTCAATTTTGTTTACATTTCTTTCAACGAGCTTTTTTATAATATTTATACATAATATTTATTTACAAAATAATTGAGTAATTATTAAATAATTTAGCAAAAAAAAATTGATTCAAAAGAAAAAAAAAAATTAATGTGTAATCGTTCGAAAAAATTGTTTGGCGAAAGCAAAAGATAATTTTATTTCAAAGTGAAAATGATATTTTCTAAGAGAAGAAAATTGTTTGGAATTCTGTAGTTTATATTTTTTATATTTTTATAAGATTACTGTTACGCGTTTTGTTCTTACATTAATTACTTTTAATTAAAAAAAGAACTATTAAAAAGTCGGGGCCTGAATGGCCGAGTGGTTAGCGCTCTGGCGCTCGATACCACAGGTTTCGGATTCAAGTCCCGGCGGTGCCATGGATGTTCGTAGTGGTTCGGAATCCACTTTAAACCGTAGGTCCCGGTCCTAATAGGATCGTAGAGCGTTGCGGGGTCATTGTTACTCCGCGTCCGTATCTTCAAGTTACACGCGCCCTCTGTGTAATGCAAAGTGAGTAACGTCTGTGCAGCGCTTGCCTTAAGGCATCTAAGACCAAGCTGTCTGTTTGCCTGCTGCATTAGAACAAAAAAAAAAAACTATTAAAAAGTTTGATTTCTAATCATGTGTTAAATAATGAGTGTTTGTGTTGCCATTTTTCTAAAACAATTTTTGTGCAGTTCCTAAATTTAATTAAATTTTAGTTCCTCACTGCACAAATATTTATTTCATTGAACTTGCTAAAATACCCATAAAATATATGGGATTGATTTGAGAAGCGGGGCTTTTCGTGTCCTTTGATCACTTTCAATTTTGTTTAAATTTCTTTCAAATAGCATTTTTATATATAATATTTATTTTCAAAATAATCGAGTAATTATTAAATAATTCATATGAAAAATTAATATAAAATTCGTTCTAAAAGATCGTCTGTTGAAAGCAAAAGACAATTTTATTTTAGAATGAAAAAGAGGAAAAAGGAAAAGGAAATCGTTTGGAATTCTATAGTTATTTTTATTTTTATAGATTACTGTTATGCCTTTTGTTCTTACATTAATTACTTTTAATTTAAAAAGTTTGATTTCGAGTCATGTGTTAAATAATTGTATTTAATAATTGAGTTTTGTGTTGCCATCTTTCTAAAAAAAAAAAATTTTGTCGTTCCTAAATTTTATTAAATTTTAGTTCCTCACTGCTCAAATATTTATTTCAGTGAACTAAATAAGGAATAACGTTTATGTATATATATAACTGCATTATATGTGATGGCCAGGTGCATGTTGATTTTAATTTTAACATTGGTTGAATAAAATCAAATAAAAGAAGATTGTGTTCCAGGGAATTCTTGTTTTCAAGCGAGATAGTGTATTTCTTTGGCTTTGAAAGTGTTAAAATATATATTTTAATACGTGATAAAAAAATTACGTAGAAAACGTTCAGTGTATGCATTATTTATTAGCGACTCTTAGGGTTAAATAAGAATTGCCAGTTTTCTGTCACTCGATGAACGATTGCCATAAAAATTCAGACATTTTCTTTCAAAAAAGAGAAAGGACAGCTACAGCTACACTGCAGTGAAAAGATTTCAAAATCTTGGGCATCGCGTTACGCTTGTCTTTTTCATCCATTTCCATTCAAGAAAGAGCGACTGCCTCCATCCACTCACCGAAATAACGTTCTTCTTCTTCCATTCACCCCCTCCACCCCCAGGCCACACTTTCACTCTTCGCTCTTAAAAAGATGGTACAAAAAGAGAAGCCATCTTTATGTGAGTGACATGCTGACTCCGCTACAATAATCGCATGCTGACTACGCATGCCATCTCGCTGCAAAAGCGAAGCCCTACTAGAGCCGGGAGTGCGTGGGAAGCCCTGGAGGGACCAACCACTCTGTTCGGGCAGACGACGACACACCTGTGCCGCCCACGCACCGGGTCCTACACCTACATCTCTCCTCCTCTGCTGCTGTAACCGCATCCTCCAGAAAGGGATTACCAGTGCTCCTGCTCTGGGAGGAAAGGGGATTTCATTCGATTTCCATAGCGGAAGGGTCGGCTAATGGATGGGGCGGCGTGGTCAGACGATAATGAGTCGAGATGAGTGCTTGGAATCGTTTTCATAAATGCGTGGCCCTATTGGAGAGCACGCTGATATTAAAAGGATTATTTCTCTTATTCTACTTACTGTTATGTGGAAGGTTTGACACAATTGGAAATGTAATCTCACCTCTTCCTAGAGATTTTAATGAAAATGTTAGTTTTTTATTCCAAATGGAATTTATTTAAATTGCAATTTATTTTTCCATTCCATTCGAAAAACTTAAATTTCTGACAATATTGAAGAACCCAGGCTCTTAGTAAAGGTTTCACAAGTATGATCTTGAACATTATATCTCTTTTAAAATAAATCCACTGCTTGCACAGAATCTGTATCCTGCAATGGATTACTGCTCATGTGGATTTGGAATTTATTGAAATTGCAGATTCTTTGGTCAAGAACGTTATAAATCTGCATCAGACTGTCATTCCTACTTCCCTTGCAGTTGCAAATGCTTTAGAAAGAAATATAAGATAGATTAATAAGTTTAGATTTTGCCAAGATCAAAGCTAAATACCAAATTATAGAACTAATATAATAAGTACAGATGAGTGTTTAGAATCTGTTTCATAAATGTTTGGCCTATTCAAGAGCGCACTAATATTAAAAGGATTATTTCTCTTACTTTACTTGCTGTTATCATATGGAAGGTTTGAGGCAAATGGAAATGTAACCTCACCTTCCTAGAGATGTCAGTATAAATGTTAATTTTAATTCCACATGGAATTCACTTAAATTGCGAATTATTTTTCCATTCCATTCTAAAAATCTATATTTCTGATAAGATTGAAGAACGGATGATCGAAAAATTACTTAAGTCTCTCAATTTGTGTATTAAAAAAAAATTAAAGGAACTTTTATGTTTGAACAGTTAACGCTCACTAAACTTTGCTTTTATCTGATTTGTTAGAATATGCCCAAGAGTTACGTGAATCACATTGCTATGGTTAAGTTCTGATGACCTTTCGGATGGACTTTTATCTGTATTTTACCCTACCCTTCCCTTTTGAATCCGTTTATTAAAGGTTTTTTTTTTCTTAAAATAGACCGATTTTAAAGAAATCACTTCAGTAGTGAATTCTTGTTATTCACTCTTACCATAACGTGTTTGATGCGTACAGGGATGGTATCTGCTTTGGAGGGTTCTGTGTTCATAATTTGTTTCTCCGAAATTAGCGGCTGATGGCCAATTGGCTAACGCTCTGGCCTTTGGTAACCACAGGCTTCAGTTTCGAATCCTGACGGTGGCTTGGATGTTTGTGAGTGATTCGGAATCCACGTTAAACTGTAGGTCCCGGCTTGACTTGACGTGATTTTGAGATTTATGCTCGCGTTAGCTGCTTTATCTCAATTTATCCAATTACTCTCGAGAAGAAATCAGTGGAAAAGAATTGATAAATGAAAAAGAAAAATACTAATGAAAACAGATTTTCAAATAATCAGTGAACTTCAACTGATTCCAAAATTATGAAATGGAAGGGTCCGAAATGAGGTGTGGTGCAGTACTTCTGTCACGAAATAATACTGTAATGTTAGTATACTCGGAAAATCGCAATGAAAAAATAAAACTAACAACTACGCAATTTTTCGTAGAAAATTAATTAGTGTAACGGTTTTGTAATACGGTTCATCGCTCATATCAAATAACCAAGAGTAGGAGAGGACTTTATTTCCAAAGGCTTGTTTAAGTTTTTCTCTTTGTACATCGTATTTGGTACATTGGAATAGAATGTGTTCTTCGGTTTCAGGTTTTTTGCATCGTAAGTACATTGGAGAAGACGTTAATCCAAATCTATGGAGTCTGGCTGTAGAAGGATATGCTTTGGTGCGAAATCTGGAAATTAGTACTTCTTCTTTTCTATTGATAGGTAAAAGACGATGAATTGATTTGATACTATTTAAATGCAACAGATCCATTGCGTATTTACTTTTGTTCCATTGTTCGTTTGAAGTTTGAAATATTTTCTTTTTTTGATGGTAGATGATGTCATCCGGAGAAATCCATTTTAAAATTATGGTCTAATTAGTGTGCACAAAATGACCGTAGAGCGATAATCCAAACCAAGTATCCGAAATTAAAATAGCTCTTAACCAAGGTTAATTAAAATGATTAGTATAAAAGCTTATTTTATCAATCATTGTAGATAGAATGGCTGCATAGTAGAACGTCAGCCAATCGGAAGATTAAGTGATCAGGAAATTAGGTTTTAGATTGGTCGGTGTTCTACAGTGTAAGATCTTAGTGTTAGAAGCAAACTCACTTTTAAAGTCTTGTGAAGTTTTTTTTCTTAAAAATTAATAGTTTAAAAAAACTAAAAATCACGCTTTTAGAGTTAATCTATTTAAAAAGTAAAAAATAATTGTTAACATAAGAATAAAATGACTGACGAGAAAATGAATGTCACTGTTCTAAAAGCGTGGGGTGCTCGATATCAATCGTTATAATTTTTCACTAGTTTCACTGCGAAATGCAGAGTTAGTTTAAAAATGTCATACAAAGCACCCCACGCTTTTAGAACAGTGACATTCATTTTTTCGTCAGTCATTTTATTCTTATGTTAACAATTATTTTTTACTTTTTAAATAGATTAACTCTAAAAGCGTGGTTTTTAGTTTTTTTAAACTATTAATTTATTTTTTACTTTTTAGTTTGATTAACTCTAAAAGCGTGTTTTTTTAAATTATAATTTAGGAAATTTAGGAAAAACATCTCCTGCTTGAGAACAATTAAAGCAGAAGATCGAAAAAGCTAAAGCTATCGGTACAATTAGGAGTCCGTTGACGATGCCCAAAAATAAAAAGGTTGAAGTTAAAATGAGAATTTTAAGATAAAAGTAAAATAAAACGAAAGGAATTAAGATTAAACAAAATAATTATACAAAATTGGTAGGGTTTGATCAGTTGACTAACTCGTCAGTAGATGGCGCCATCAGTCCCAAAATCGAGCCCAAAGAGTCAGTTACATACAAACATACAGGTGAAGCTAATAAAAGCGTATTAATAAAAAGATGTGAACCGCGATTTTTTTTACCCAAAAAATCAATCATTATAATTTGGAATATAAAAACCAATAGCTATTGACTTACTTAGATTGAATGTAGGTCGAGTGCTACTCAAAATCAAATTAAAAGTAGAATGTGAGAAACAGTAATTAAAAATATTATGTAAATGAAGAAGGAATAATAAAAATATATAAATTATAGGATTATAAAGAACCGAAGTAAGAATCCAATAGACAGTATGACACCCGGAAGGAAGGGGGGGGGTCGAATTTGAGAACGCAGAGTAGGAATGAATAGCAAAACGGGAATTCTTAGAAAAAATGGGGAGACGGAACAATAAAAATGGAATGATATTGGACCCGTAATGACTTGTAATATAAAACTACCATCGGTAATGAGTAGAGGTTTTGTTGTTGTTGTTTCTTATCCCACTTGGCTGGCCAAGCCCACGAGCCCATATGGACTCATGATTGAAGGGGAAGGAAGCAGCTTCTGTTGTGATGGAGCACCCGTAGGTAGAAACCTGACTTTTGCTCCGTGACGCTCTTACAGACCGGGACCTACGGCTTAAAGTGGATTCCGAACCACTACAAACATCCATGGCACCGCCGGGATTCGAACCCGAAACTGTGGCACCGAGCGCCAGACACTCGGCCATTCAGGTCCCAAATTTGCCAACGACACGCAGTGTTCCCAAGTAGTCACCCACCCAAGTACTGACCGCGCCCAATGATGCTTAACTTCGGTGATCTAACGAGAACCGGTATATTCAGCATGGTACGGCCGTTGGAACAGATACATGAGCGTGAGAACAAGTATGAATAAAAGAAAAAAATTTTATGAAAACGTACGAAATCCAGAAATTCTAAGAAACAAAATATATCTTTATGGTGGGCGCAGATCTGCTGACCATTTTGTAGTTGAAAAAGGATATTTATGTTTCCTTCGTTGTGTGCAAAAAATAGTTGTGCTTTGATTAAGTTATTATTATTTGTTTTCCAGCCAAGGAGGAAATTTCTAGAGAGATCAGTGATATAGCTGTCTATTGTAGCAAATCTGAGATCGTTATGAATAACGTCGTTTCTGATAAACCAGGGGGCCACTTTGATTATACGAAGAATTTTGTTTTGTGGAACTTGCTTGTAAAACTAATAAATACAAAATTCAAGTCCCCAAATAGCAGCATAAGTAAGAATTGGGCGGATGACCTGGCTTGTAAAGTAGAACTTTATTTTGAAGTGATAGGGTTGAATATTTACCGATTAAAGGGAGACTGAGATGAATTTTATTCTAGCATTTATTTTTGATGTAAGTGATATGGGTATTGAAAATTAATTTTTTATCAATTCTGAGACCTAAATATTTAACCTCGTCTACCCATTCAATTAGTTCGTCAAATAGGTAAACGTTATCACTGGGGTTTGGAGTATTTCCTTTTCTGAATATTATTGCTTGACTTTTATCTGTGTTGACAGCAATTCTCCATTTTGTGAGCCAGATTTCTAGCTCGTCAAGGAAAATTTGCAAGGTTCTGGTTACAAATCGAGAGTTGAACCCTGCACAAGTGCAGCGGAATCATCTGTGAAAAGACAGGAGCTTACATAATTCACTTGAGGGAAATCGTGGGTGTAGATGTTATATAGTATGCTATATATAGGGCTCAAAACGCTTCCCTGAGGGGAACCAGCCTTAATTTGACCGATGTGGGAGAGGACACCATATACGTTTACTTGGAAAGTTCTATTGTTTAAATAATGTTGAATGATATAAATGATATAGGAGAGAAATTTAAGTTTAATAAATAAATAGCTATTGAGACAAAAGGGGATGGAAGGTAGCTTTTTTTTTCTTCACACCTCACCCCCGTACTAGGACTGTATAGCCCCCTATCGGTTAGAAAAGTAAGGATGGAGCATAGTGGCCTTATGTATAGGTCTGAACGATGTTGAAAATTTTAAAAATCGTCCTGTTAACATCGCAATATTGCGATGTATTGATTTTATATAGATTTAAAACACCGAATAGAGAACTTGTTTCTAAATTGTAAACAACAAATTGGGAGTCTTTGAGCTCACCCGACTTCTTGAATGGCTCGTCAGCCTCAATGGTGGGCCAAGGCTGTCTGCCTACTGGCAGACTCGAACCCGAAACCTGTGACGCCTAACGCCAGAATCCTAATTTTTAAAGACTTATTTTATTTTGAGAACTCTTGATAAATAAATTAACTTATCAAACACAAACAGTATCTAATTAAGAGTCATTCAATAAGTAAAATATTTATGTATATAATTGCAATAAAATTCATTTGGTAATAATTATGTAGAAGGGGTCCTGAATGGCCGAGTGGCTAGCGCTCTGGCCCTCGATACCGCAGGTTTCGGGTTCGAGTCCCGGCGGTGCCATGGATGTTTGTAGTGGTTCGGAATCCACTTTAAACCGTAGGTCCCGGTCCTAATAGGATCGTAGAGCGTTGCGGGGGCATTGTTACTCCGCGTCCGTATCTTCAAGTTACACGCGGCCCCTGGGTAATGCAAAGTGAGTACGTCTGTGCAGCGCTTGCCTTAAGGCATCCAAGACCAAACTGTCTTAAGTGTTTGCCAGCTGCATTAGAACAAAAAATAATAATTATTATTATGTAGAAGCGTTGACAAATAAATATAGGAAATCGCCAGATACATCCAACACATCTCCGAAGCGGTTGTAGGGGCCTGAATGGCCGAGTGGCTAGCGCTCTGGCGCTCGGTACCACAGGTTTCGGGTTCGAGTCCCGGCGGTGCCATGGATGTTTGTAGTGGTTCGGAATCCACTTTAAACTGTAGATCCCGGTCTGTTTAGGCCTCGTGCGCATAAGATGACCGTATAGCGACAAACCAAACCGAAGCGGTTGTACTGAATTCGAACATCGATGTTGAAAACGCATCCGTATTCCCCGTGTCCTGTTCGTAATTTTTTTCCATATTTACTTACATATTATTACTTGCCATTACTTTTTATATATTCCGTAATTTTTTTCGATAGTTTTTCATAAATAAGTCATGGTATTACATTTTTTAAATATTGAATATAGTGTTTGCTTTATTTTAACAAACTATCACTCTTATTAGGAGAGCAAATTCCTCCTTTTTACGAAATATTATATTGAAATTTAAAAAGTTTATTATGCTTTCTTTAAAAGCTGTGTACCTTGCCCCCCCCCTCCTTCCCCACTGTTATCAGTCCGTAAATAATTTTAGCTCCAGTTATGTGTTAAAAAATAAATAAATAAATAAATAAAAATAAAAAAACCCACTATTAAAAAATTGATTTCGAATCATTTTTTACAGTTTCTAAATTTTGTTCCTTACTGCACATAAGTTAACCAACCAAATAAAATAATATTCTTTCGTATGAGAAATATAACATAATGTAAATATATTTATATATTTCCCTGTTTACTGACATGTTACACAAGTATGCCAGTGTGTCGATTCATTTTATGTCTACAAAATATTTTTATGACATAAAATATATTGACGAAAAATTTGTATTCAAATTGTGACTGTTCCTACCATAATAGTTAAAAATTACTTTACTGTCACTTTTTTTTTTTTTAAACGAAAGATGCTTTTTGCATTATTACCCATAAAATTATGGTTATTGTTTTGGGGGCGGGGTTTTTCGTGTCCTTAATCACTTTTTTTTCATGTCCCCCACCACTTTCAATTTTTTAAATTTCTTGTACGATTTTTTTTTATACATAATATTTATTTGCATTTCTTTCATGACTAATGATTACATAAATAAATAATGTAAAATTGTTCTAAAAGATCGTGTTTTGAAGGCAAAGACTATTTATTATTTCACAGTGAACAAGAGTGAAGAACAAAGATCTCCGAAAGAACAAAGTGAACTATCTATGTATCAAAGTCTGCCCTACAGGCTCTTAATAAAGGTTTCTTAAGTATTAGCTTGAACGTTTTATCTCTTTTAGCAAAAATCCACTGCTTGCACCGGATGTGTATCCTGCAATGGATCCCTGCTCATGTGGATTTGGAATTGAATGAAATTCTATATTCTTTGCCGAAGAATGCCAGAAGTCTGGATCAGACTGCTATTCTTACTTCTCTTGAGGATGCAAATGCCTTGGCAAAATCTAAACTGATGATTCTTTCTAAGATCAATATTAAGTACCAAATTACAGGAACTAAACACCACAAAAATATGAAAATGTCTGCTGATGGCTTTAAAAAATACCAAAAAATGGGGCAACTGCCCTGATGTCGAGCTTGCTTCTCATTATATCTTTGATTGTTGAGCTATTACAGCCACCATGCATTGCCTGGACCATCCCTCAGAAGACGATTTATACTCCAAGCTGGCAATCAACAAGGCCGATATTAGAGAGTTTTTGCATACCGTACGTTAGTTACCGTAGGACGTCCGTTAGCTTTTTCTCCCTAGCGCGCATGCTCATAAGAAACATAATTTCCTATGAGCATGCGCGCTGGGGAGAAAAAGTTAACGGACGTCCTACGGTAACTAACGTACGGTATGCAAAAACTCTATTATTCAGTTGCACCACGATATTTGATTCCCTTATACTCTTCACGGAGTACGACAACAACAAAGTGAACGTGAGATTTTTTTTAAGAGAAAAAAAAAAACGTTTTGGAATTCAATATTTTTATTATTATTTTTATTTTTGAAAATTTCTGTTATGCTTTTTGTTCTTGTATTAAATTCTAAATGTTATGGTAATCTGTATATCGGCCCAGCCGATTATATTTTCTCTATTTTTGATGATTTGTTCATATTTAATTTTTCATTATTTTCCAAATCTATAAATTTATTAAAAGTTGATACTTTCTAATACTGAAATATATAATCGGATTCCAGCCTAAGTAAATAAATAAATAAAAAATGCAAGATTATTATACGATATGATTAAAAATTACCAGTATTTTTTAAAAAATTGACATCTATAAATTTCTGAAACCCCTTAAAAAAAATTGCTGAGAACATAATATCCGCTACGTGCAAATGCATACATACCAGTACTTCCGATTTTTGCAACCATTCTGGCTTCTACCGACGGAAAAGCAGATTCTTCCGCTTACAAGAAACGAAAGAGGGGAAATTGCTCAAATTTCCCGTAAGTTTCCCAATTGTGAATTGTTGTTATTCCTTGTTTCAAACTGTCAATAAGTGGTTTTGCCTTAATAATCAATTATTTTAATACTTTCATAATTTTTAGAGGTTTTGCACTGTAATCTCCTAATGTTTTTCAAATTGCAAAAATGTACAAATAGATATACAACTCTATTGGAATAGATATACAACTCTAGTTGTATATCTATTCCAAAACGTAATTTTTCGAATTTTTAGTTGAATTTTTATTTATTTGTAATATTAATATCATCTTGACAAATTGAATAATGCGAATTATATTAAATAAAATTTAATTGGTAGGAAGAAATATTATTTTTAACCCATGAGATTTTTATTTGAATGTTATCAAATTATTTTAATAAAATAAGTATAATTGTTATGATACATCCTTTCAGCACAATAAGAAAACAATTCATGCTATAAAAATAACATTTAACATTTACGACATAAAAAGCTAGTTTTAGTGAAAACATTTAGTGCATTCAAAAAATTATAACTTGGATAAATAAAATTAATTAAAGGATATTTCTAGTCAAACACAAAGCTCAATCATTGGGTAAAATACCATCAACGTGTTAGAAGGCCAAACCATGACGATGCCTACAAATGTCAGTGTTCAGATATTTACTCTGTCCTCGATTCAACCTTTGCGCCTGCTGGGCAATCGGCTATCGCTCTGGTCGTCGGTATTACAGGCTCCAGGTTCGAATCTTGGCGGTAGCATGGATGTTTGCTAGTGGTTCGGAATCCACGTTAAACTGTAGATCCCGATCTAATTAGCCCAAAGTGTGCACAAAATGATAGTAGAAAGACAAGCCAAACCCCATTACTTTTTATATAGAATTGAATGTTTACCAACAGTGCTTGTTGGGAGGTATGGAAGTTGCCACTCGGGTAAGTGGTTTGAAAAACAAAAGAAAAGACCCCCCCCACACACACACACCACTTCTCAAATGGATGTGCAGTAGCGACAACAACAACTCGTCTTCCACAGCTCTGTAAATCCCGACGTGCGCTGCTAGCTGTTCTTGTTTACTGTCCATCCGACCACCTTTCAAACAGCTGAATCTTTGGCAATAAAATCTTCCTCTTCCAAGAAATTTATATTAATAAATTTTCAAACTGGGCAAAAAAATATTATCATTATATGATTAAGAGCTTAAAGTTGACAATTTTTTATTTTTCGGGGTCTTAGTTTTATTATTTCCTTCAATTAGTATTTTTATTACGAACTATGTTAAGCATACAAACAAAGTTATTTGTAAGATACATTGAGTATCTGGAATCAAATATAAAATTCAATTTTTCCAAGCTTAATTTCCGAAAATTTGATACTTAATTCAGAAAATTTCATTTGTATCCAAAAGCACCTCTGGTTCACCTCCAAAAGCTCTTCTTTCACCATCAGCCGATAACTAATTCATAGTAAACATTACTGAAACACGAGTTTCCCAATTATAAGTAATAACAACAATAATAAAATAAAAATTACTCCAATTATATTTTCCCCCATTACTTTTTATAGAATTAAATGTTTACCAATAATGCTTGTTGGGACGTATGGAAGTTACCACTCGTGTAAGTGGTTTGAGAAACAAAAGAGGAAAGGAATTCCCCTCCTCCCTTCCCAAATGGATGTGCAGTAGCGACAACAACACCTCGTCTGCCACAGCAGTACTGTAAATCCCCTACGTGCTCTGCTAGCTGTTCTTGCCCCGGGTCTTCTTGTTTACAATCCATCCGACCACCTTTCAAACAGCTGAATCTTCGGCAATAAAAATCTTCCTCTCTCCTCCGAGAGAAATAAAACACCGGTTGCAATAACGTCCATCGCTATTTCCACCCCCCATCCACCGTTCTCTTAAAAATCCACCCCCTCCCTCGCATCCCCAGGTTGCAGGGGATACAGTCCTCGTGCGCACGTGGGGAGGGGGAGGGAGGGACGGATGAAATGGAATGAAAAAAACGGATGGTGCAACAACGGACAGGACGTCCTCCGCTGCCGGATGCTGGGGATCAGTGTGATGCCGGATAAATAAAACACGAGGAATGCATCTGCAACATCCCCCACTCAGTTTTGCGTAACACCCTCGTGTCAATAAACGACGAGGGCTTTGTCCATGCTGGGGGGCAGATGATTTGTTTGAGGGGTTGCATCTGCAGCACAGGTCATCGGGGTTGAGGTGGGAGTGCTTTCCTGAATATTAACAGCCCAGGACGTGAAAACCATTTGGAGCGTTAATTAAATGGACACGAACATGATGTCTGGTAATAGGTTTTCATTGTTTGTTCCTTATAAAATAGCGTTATGGAGGACTTGCTATAATTGTTAAAGATCGGTTTGACCTAGGTCATAGAAATTGTGTTGAGTTTAGTTTATTAAACCTTATTTAATTATCTCTCTAATAGTTTTTCGTGTTAAAATGTTTGTGTATTTATTATAAATGAGAATTAATCATTGGATGGCATTAGGTCAGGAGTTAAGGGTCATAACTTCTTCCCTACTTGCAGGAACTCGCAGTTTTGCGGTTTTTCTTATTCTGCTATTATTTTGGCTTTGCTGTTCAAAATATAATTACTATGGAAACCATCTTAGAGTTCAATTCATTTATCTATTTTATGAATATAGAATCATTAATTCATAATTAGTGTTTATATTTTCTTAATTATCAGCCATTGCCCTATTTATTTATTTTTTTATCAATAAATCTTCTTTCGATTTGGCGGCCTGATGGCCAATTGGCTAGCACTCTGTCCTTTGATACCACAGGCTTCAAGTTCGAATCTTGGTTGTGGCATGGATGTTTGTTGGTATTTCGGAACGCACGTCAAACTGTAGGTCCCTGTCTAATTAACATAAAGTGTGAACAAAATGGCCTTAGAGCCATAAAGCAAACTTACCGATTTGTTTTTTAAATTTGGCTTGTAAATTTCAGTTTTGGAGTATGTTTTGATATTTTTGTCACTCAATATTTTTTTCTTTTCATCTTGCTTCTATTTCTGCTAGTAAGCAGGAATGAATGGAAAAACTCGCAAAGAGACTTGCCAATTTTAGATTGAGAACTGGACACGACTGTCTGGCCGAACAACTGGCCAGAATAGGGATTGTGAACTCTAATGTGTGTGTTGACAGAGAAAATGAATAAGGCCCATCTACTTGTTGGCTCGGGACTGTACTCGCAACAGAAAGGTTAATTTTGTGTTCTTTACTGGAGGGCCAGAGAAAACATGTCCTGATCACACGGATTTTTATTACGGTGCTTCTAACTTTTTAAATGTTTATACCTAGAACATTTAACTTGTTTTTTAAGGCCTTTTGATCGTTTTGGTTAAGAATGTTGTCTTTTTTTTATCTTCGTAATTTTAATTTGTTTATACGTTTCTTTTTGTTTTTAAGGTAAGTGGCCAAATACGTATAGTAGTGAATTGAGTTCCATTAAAGCCATAGCTAACAACAACATTTTAGTACATATAGTTATTAGTTGGAAATATGAAAATAATATTCTCGGTTTTTTTCAATTAATTTTAAAGAAAATTTGTTATTCCTATATAGCTAAAAGATAAGTTTCTATGGTATTTAGTTTAATAAGGAGTCCAATTCATTTCCCAGTGGTAACGTATGCAGCTAGCGGGAAAGACATGAATCTTCTGGTGGCATTGTTGTAGTCACTGATTTCATAAACGAAGCTCACTCGATGGTGATTCTGACAATGTGTATAAAATCTTTTAGCATTCGCATCGATATTCGGCTGTCTGGTTCAGAGAGAATTTTTCGGGGTTCACCCATCGACAGACAAATGCGGAGGAGTTATCCCTAAAAAGTCCTTCCATAAGGCACTGTCCTTCCCCATCACCCCTCTGTGAGTAGTTCGTTGTATACCGATGCCTGTCGATGCTACAACCTTACTTTTTTTAACTGGTAGGCGGCTACATAGCCCTAGACATGGAGGTGGGGTAGCGAAATGAAAAAGTGAAACGTAAGGCATAACAGTATTTCCCCTGTGTGTGTGTGGGAGGAAGGGGGTAGTAAAAAGTTTCAGATTTTTGTATTCATTTCTAATATAATACTTTACGCGAAAAATAAAACTGGAACGGAATATGTTTATATGTTTCAATTCAGTATAAAAAAAATAAAAATAAAATAGAAATTAAATTACATTACATTTCTGAATTGTATAGAATTTTTTTTTTAAATCTATATATAATCTGAACAAGTGAAATGTTTCTAATAAAAAACAATTTTATTCGTATTTCATAGAGTTGCTGAATTACTTCACTGCCATTTAAATCTTTAAAGTGGCCATTGTGTTGTAGACATAACACCAATCGAGCTCTTTTAATCAATAAGTCAATCAATTAATAAGTTTTATTATATATAAGTTTTATAAGTGTAATTATAGTTAACTTATCAATTAATAAGTTTTGTCTTTCTTTTGACGTGTATTTATTGAGACATTCGAAATACTTTGCTAGAACTTCTCACTTGTACAATAGTGTAGTATTTTAAGTCTTATTGTTAATTCAGACTTTTTCTTATAAATAGACAAAAGCAAATAATATTAGTATAATTTTTTTTTATTGGATCGATAGACAACAATACTAAATGGATAACAATAACAATGTTTAGACGGATACGGACGTACCAGTTTCGAAGTACATATGGGGTAAATATACTCATAAAACCTCCACATAATCAATAATAATGAAAATTACATTCGTGAATTTAAACATCAATTAAAAAGATATGAAAATACACTTTAAAAATTTGGAATAAGAAATTATAATGAAGCTAAAATAAAATAAATAAATAATTTAAATTAAAAGAAAAAGATCGTTACTGAATAAGTAAATAAGTTTTTAAATGAGGTAATAAATTAGTTCATTTCTAGTAGAATTCTTGAACATTTTCATTTTCTTAAATTATGTGCTTTTGAAACAAATTTTAAATATTCTACCGAATGGAAAAAAAAAATTTTTTTGATTGAATTCTCATTATTTATTTTTCTTCTACTATTTACTATTATTTTTTAACTTTTAATTAAATGTTGTGCTTAGTTTCGAGATTATTAAGTTTGCTTCTAATTTTATGTTGAGAAATACTATTTCTATTAAAAAAAATACTATATATAGATTAAAAAATTATTTTGATAATAATTATTTTATATTAACTGAAAATTTCATAAATTTTAATTTATATTCATTGCAGTAAGATGAAATTTAAAAACGCAATGCAAATTAAATGTTAATATTTTAGTTTGCTAAATTTACATAGAAAAAGATTTATTTAAATATTAAACGATTTCGGCTTAATTTTATCTCTATCGAATTTGCTTTTAGTTATTACAGATTACAGTGCTTAAAATAACTACGAGAGCTTATAAAATATTCATTTATTTAATTAATTAAAGATGTTAATAAATAATGTATGACGTACGTTCTTGATTTAAGACATTCATTATTAATAAAATGCTGCGGATATGTTCTATTTATTGCAACTCCAATCGATACGGCTTACCTTTTAACATTTTCTTTTTTAGAGCAGTTATTCTATTCTTCAGATAATTATCTTCCATAAAATTTTGTTTATTAAATTCTTTTTTCGGGAAATAATTGATTTATTTACAAATAAATAATATAATACAAATAGCAGTTTTTCTACTGGAAATTCAGTTTTCAACAAATCGGCCATTATAGAACATTCATTAGCAAATGCTCTTTAAAGAATAATTGTTCTATTCTTCACGAACAAAAGGCTGCAAAATATCGTTTGGGCGCCATTCAGAACTCGACTAAAATCTATCGATATCTCCTGAACAATACAACAATCGTTTGGCAGGAGAGAGAAAAGAATAATAATAATATTAAAAAAAAAATGTCACGTGAGTAATTATCCCTGGTGTATTTTCTACTGATGGCAACACCGAATTCCTTCCTGCCCTAATTTTTACATAGTAAAGCATGGCGGTTGTCAACGGTCTTTTCTTGTTTAATTTTCACTCGGGCATCCGCACCAAACGATTAATGAAGGGGGTGTAGGGGGAGGGTCTGATGTGTGTATGCAGCTGCAATTCTCGCTTTTTTGGAAACTGCGGAGGCGTTGGTGAAGGGGGGGAGGGGGGTGCGAACGGACAGGAAAACTAACATCCCGGAAGGCGAGAGAGCTCTGAAAACAGTCGCTTCCGCCGGTGTTCTACGCGCGCGGGAAAAAAGGACTTTTGTTTTTACCGGGTGTCCGGTTTTTATCCGGTAACATAATGGAGTAGAATGGTTATCCGTTGCCCTTCTCCTCCTCCCCCCTCACCTTTTTAGCGTCCGGAATATGTGGTATGTGTTCGTAATAAGGATACGTGTGGGTGGAAGTACGAAAACGATTGTTTTTGATGCTTGGATGACAGAATGTCTAAAAGGTTTTAGGAGTGAGGAAGACCATTTATTATTATTATTATTATTTTGGTATTGATTGATTAATGTATAGTAAAAACTCTTAACCGTTTTTGTGGATATCCGGATCTGTTTATAGGGAAGGAGGGAATTGAAATACGGACCCCTTACTAATAAAGTGTTCTTTAAAAATGTTATTTATCATAGTGTAAAATTAGTGTAAGTCATAGATGTAAAAGTTTAATATTCTAAAAATGATGCGATTTATTGCAAAATTTCTACATTTAAAATCTTATTTTTAAAATTAAAATCCTTTTTCATTTATTTTGTTGTTAAATCGGAGTTTGGAAAATAACTGATTAATTCACATTGAAATTAATAACAAAAAACGTGAATTGTCACACGAAATAGAAATTGCAATTTTTTTTTTTAAATCTAACATTTTTTTTCGAAATTGTGTTATCACGAACTGATAATAATAATAAGAAAATAATTGATAAAATAATTAGAAAATGCACAGTAACAGAAATTGGTCGATAGTAAAAGTTCATGACATTATAGTACGGAAAATTCCTTAAAATAAAATTTAGAGGGAAAACAAAAATCCAGGTGTTTCATACATTCACCATTTTAGTGTGAAGTATGTTTTTACTATTAGTAATTTGGAAATCAACATGAAAATAGAACGTTTTATATTTGCTGGCACTACGCCAGGTTTTGCAATACTATCTTTTAATTGGTAAAATTTTTAATCGGTGAATTATTTTACTACAGCAAATCAAATAATAATAATAATGAAAAGTAAAATTAGTTACAATAATTTAAAAAAAATAAAAATAAATAAATAAATAATAATAATCAGTTAGGTCAATATACAAGTTACCCATAAAATTTAGAATTGAAGGTAAGAACAAAAAAAACATAACAGCCATCTTTAAATAAATAAAATAACTACAGAATTCCAAACGTTTTTCTTTTCTTGGAAAAATTTTATTTTCACTTTGAAATAAACTTGTCTTTACTTTCACCAGACTATCTTTTCAGAACAATTTTAACAATATTTAATGAATTTTTTTTAAAGTTATTTAATTATATAATTTATAACTCGTGAGCCAACGGCCATACCATGCTGAATATACCGGTTCTCGTTCGATCACCGAAGTCAAGCATCATCGGGCGCGGTCAGTACTTGGGAGGGTGACCACCTGGGAACACTGCGTGCCGTTGGCAAATTTGGGACCTGAATGCCCGAGTGTCTAGCGCTCTGGCGCTCGGTGCCACAGGTTTCGGGTTCGAATCCCGGCGGTGTCATGGATGTTTGTAGTGGTTTGGAATCCACTTTAAGCCGTAGGTCCCGGTCTTCTATGACTGTAAGAGCGTCACGGAGCAAAAGTCAGGCTTCTACCTACGGGGGTGCTCCATCACCAACAGAAGCTGCTTCCTTCCCCTTCAATCATTAGTCCATATGGGCTTGTGGGCTTGGCCAGCCAAGTGGGATAAGAAACAACAACAACAACATAACTCGTGAAAAAAAAATTAAATAATTATTATGTACAAAAAAGCTAGTGAAAGAAATTTGAAATATTATGTATAAAAAGTGCTACTGAGGGAAATTTAAATGAACCAATATGAATAGCTTAGGAAGAAATTTAAAAAAAAAAAAAAAAAAAAAAAAAAAAATTTAACCTACAAGTAACGTTGAAAATGATCAAGGACAAAAAATTGGTTAAAGAAACGAAAAACTCCGCTCTCGAAATTATGCCCAATAATTTTATGGGATAGTGGGAACTTTTAAATTTATTCTCGAATTTCCAATTTATCACGAGTAAGCATGCTTTATTCACTGTGCAGAAATGAATAATGTAAGACTAGTCTTATGCATTTTGAAATTGCCACAATTTTACCCGCATTTAAAAACCACAGCTAATCCTCTACGTTGAAGTTAATTGTATTAATAGAGAGTTTTTGCATACCGTACGTTAGTTACCGTAGGACGTCCGTTAGCTTTTTCTCCCTAGCGCGCATGCTCATAGGAAACATTATTACAGATACGCATGCGCGCTAGGGAGAAAAAGCTAACGGACGTCCTACGGTAACTAACGTACGGTATGCAAAAACTCTCTATTATTAGCACACATCAGGTTGATATCAACTAAGATCAATAGCCACGGATATATTAGAATCAATAAGTCACAGCTGTCCCTCAATATTCTGTCAGATTGTGACGAAAAATAATGTCCGTGGGAGCACAACCCATGTTTTACCCCATATCCCACTTGTTCTTCGTTATCTAATAAAATAAATTTGATAAATGGGGGTTCTAGAAGGCTGATAACTATCCACTTTTAATTTTTTCAATTGGTATCTATGCATGCCATGCATTTATAATGAGAAATGCTGTTTGGTTAATTTCTCTGCTTTTTCTCTTTCAGAGCTAGTGAACTGTTCGTAGATAATCCCGGTGATAACGATCGCATTTTGGTTCATCTCAACATCAGCTTACCGAGACTGCCGTGCTCAGGTATGTACTTATTAATCTTGCATGCTATTATTCATACCCGATTAGCAATACAGAGCAAAGATCTGCAGTTTCAGCGGCGTCCAGACTGACTCGAGTCGAGTCTAGATCACAAGGCGCTCTCTTTCTGAGTATCTCCGTCTGATCGCGAGTAACAAGCCACGTAATCTCTGACTGGTTGTAAATTGTATCCGTGAAAATCCCTTTGATGTACGGAAATAACCGACTCTGATCGGAGCGGGGTCGAGACGTATAACACACACGGAGGGTTGTGAAAAACCTACTTATAATTAGTTAGCGAATCTGACTCAATCCTTCTTGTTTCTCGTGTGGACGTGGGTTTAAAAGATATTATCTTTTCTTTATCAAAGTATTGGCATTCAATAGTGTAGAATCAACTACATATCAGAAATCTGCGGCTCTTTTCTAAATAAAGTACGCATCTTAAATGTTTAATGAAAATATGCTGTGGTTACTAAATAACCGACAGTTAACTCCGTACCCTCTCGAAAAAAATGTCTAAATTCGTTGGTAAAGTAAATTTTTTAAAAAAGTAAGTTTTATAAAATAAAAAGCGCCACTGGCAGTGTAAAAGTGTATTTCTACCATGTACTAAAATCTTGCGTCATAGAACGCAAATCTCTTGCCTAGCGGAAGTCTGATCTGCTGCCCACTCTTCTACGAAGCCAATTGTTAAAAATAAAGTGGAAATTCACCTTAATATTAACGACGCCTTATATTGTGCTGCATCACAAGAAGACGCGTGGGAGGCGCAAGGGAGATACCACACAGGAATTGTCAGTTGATCATTAAGATTTGAATACGAGTATGTGCCAATATACAAAATGGTTATAATTAAAGTGACCCTATTCAGACCCCTCTAGAACCCGTTCTACTTAACGGAATTTGTTGAAACTTTCTATATACGGTATATGGACCATGGGGAAAAAGATTTTTGCAGTAAAAAAAAAAATTAGTTCTAATTTTGATCACCAGGGGAAATTGTGGCGCTTAAAGAAGGACAAAAAGTTTATTCAAGTGCAGAATACTGACTTCCACTGACATCAATTACGTGTTATAAGCGCATTATAGCGTGTTCAATGATAGAGCGAAGAAACTTCCGAGGAATTTCAGCAACACGGCGTTCTATCTTGTTTCTTTAGAACTGTGCTGGTGCACGAGTAAACAAACCACCGGTCCTGTGACCCGCAAGTATATCATAGCCCCAATATGTTTTGTGCAACAAGATATTTTTAACGAGCGTCATAATAATATAGTCGATGCGAAACATTTTAGACAGTGGTGTAAGTATGTATTTTCCGCTCCAAAGAAATTGAAGCATTTAATGAAAATGATCATTCACGCATTGCACCATACCATACTAAATTATTACAGTATCACAATGTTCACTCGCAATTTGCTGAAATTAGCGATTGTTAAAGCCCATGTTATTAATTCTGCCTTTTTTATTAGCGATTTTTATCCCCAATACCAGGGGTCAACTACGGCCCGCCGGAATGTTCCATCCGGCCCGCGGGTAGAATTTTAATTTGACGGTCCGAGGCACATTAAAAGAAATATATATTTATATATTATAAAATATATCCATATTCTTTTCTACTTTGATTAAATATTATTTTTTTCCCTTCCTTTTTTTCAAAGGACTGATGATATTTTTACTTTCTCTATTTTTGTTCTACAAAACATAAATCGATGGAAATAGGCACAGACAGCTTTCAATCGGTAAAGTGATAAGTTATATATGTGTTTTTAACTATGAACCTTAGAAAGAATTATTTCAGAAGTAGACTGACAGATGAGCATTTAGCCTCGTTCCTTAGAATCAGTACATCTCACTTCCGCCTTCAATATAAGGAAATTTTAAAAATGAAATCGCAATTTCATTCATCTCATTAACATATTTAAATTGTAATACTTGTATATTGTTTTTAAAATTTTAAAAAAATTTATCTTGGCCCGCCAAACTTTTTGTTTTCTAGTTTGCCCATCCCTGCCCTATACCCTTTTATGCGGTTTTCGCAAAGTCTTCCTCCCTCCCTTCCCCCATTTTGGTGGTTCCGTTCGCTTCCACATCAACTTCCCGCTTTGCTTCCTAGAAAAAGATAACAGATAAAGAAACTCACTGAGCATCAACGTGATCGTTAGTTCTGCGTCTCCCAACTTGAATGGTGACAATTTTGTTCATTTTTAAATTCTAATTATTATAAACTTTAGGGGTGTGAACCTCGCTTGCACCCTTAAAATTATACAATTTAACTTAAATTTAAAATTATACTATTTAAAACTTAACCCCTTCGAACTGTTACAGAAATTATACACTTGCATGAACAATTAAATCGGCGCTATTTCACTAAATTTTTTAAAAATACATTTTCAGAATTAATTTGCATAACAAATTTTTTAAGAATTTCAATCAATTAATTTCAAATGCCTATCAATGTATCAAAAAAGGATGCATCCTAATAATTAATTACCCAAATAATATACAAATATTATACATTTGGCTTAATGAGATTAACATTCTGGTATTTAAATACATAAATACAACAATAATACACAAATCATACACAATAATACACAAATATTTAAATACACAAGTCGTCATAAAAAAAAAAACACGGTTACCAAAAAAACGAGTCATGAGCAAAGTTGAAATGATTATCGACCTTTGGCGCGAAATAAATATTTGGCGAAATCAAAACCAAAAATTTGCAAAATCCCCATTTTATGTAACACACAGATGTATATCAATACAAAACCGGCAGTTTTTTGTCATTCCCTTAGCGCTGGTGCCGCGTCTTCACCCATTCCTAGAAGTTAAATTTCCAGGCCAATGGATGGACCAACACCATAATCTCTTCGATGTTTTTTTCTTTTGGGACTATATCAAGAACAGAGTCTTTGCCTCACTAGTTTCTGATGTTGAAGAACTGATGGATAGAGTAAAAGATGCTGTGTGTACTGTTACAGGCGATAAGAATACTTGGCGAGAATCGTTTTGACATTCTCCAAGTTACCAAGGGGGGAACACATTGAAATCTACTGAATTATGTGGTTTCATTTAAAAACTTTATAGCAGTACTTAAATATTTTTAACATATTAAAATTCTTATAAACATGACAAAATTTTTCACTCACATTTATTTTAACTTATATTCACAGCTATCTCATCATTCAATGAATCTTGATTAAAAATTAGCTGAAACATTATGTGAAGTACATAATAGCATAGAGCCAACGGCCGTACCATGCTGAATATACCGGTTCTCGTTAGATCACCGAAGTTAAGCATCATTGGGCGCGGTCAGTACTTGGGTGGGTGACCACCTGGGAACACTGCGTGCCGCTGGCAAATTTGGGACCTGAATGACCGAGTGTCTAGCGCTCTGGCGCTCGGTGCCACAGGTTTCGGGTTCGAATCCCGGCGGTGCCATGGATGTTTGTAGTGGTTCGGAATCCACTTTAAGCTGTAGGTCCCGGTCTTCTATGACTGTAAGAGCGTCACGGAGCAAAAGTCAGGCTTCTACCTACGGGTGCTCCATCACAACAGAAATTGCTTCCTTCCCCTTCAATCATGAGTCCATATGGGCTCGTGGGCTTGGCCAGCCAAGTGGGATAAGAAACAACAACAACAACAACATAATAGCATCATTGGCCATATGATGCTACTGAAATTTTAATAACATATATGATAGTTTTTTTTTTTTTTTTTAAGAAAGAGTGATTACTCCAATTTCTTCCTTCTATGATTGAGCTTAACTTAGAAATTTTACGCTTTTATAATTAAATTTTTATATTTCAGTATTGGGCTTGGACATCCAAGATGAAATGGGACGACACGAAGTTGGGTTTGTTGAAAACATTCTCAAGTCTCCTTTAGGTGAAAAACAAGAAGGATGTAGGTTTGAAGGGAGATTTTACATCAACAAAGTTAGTAGTCTGTTTTCTTTTATAAACATTAAAAGTTTTTGTCATTAAATAAATTAAAAAAAAATTTTTTTTAAAATAAATATGGTAGTATAAGTGTCTATTATTTTTATTTTATAATAAATGGGGGGGAATTGTACATTTTGCTGTTATGTGTTATTTATACAGAAATGTGAAACAAAAAATATTTTAAAGTAATTTTGAATATTACATTTTGGACTACTTTATTTGATTGAAAATAAGAGAAATATTTTATTTTGATATGGAAAAATTTAATTGTTTAAAATAGTTAAAAAGTATTCAACTGTTGCAATTTTATGAAATTTGTTATGAATAATAGAAATTAAATATTTGTTCCTTCATTTTTAATCATTAGAAAATATTTTTAAAAAACACACACATTTTTTATCAGCTTTATGGAAAATGTTTTGAATATTATTATTATTATTTTTTAAAAATTTTGATGGAATAATGTAATTTTTGGTGTTTATGTTTTGGATAAAGTACATGTATATAATGAAAGAAAACAGAGATATGCATAAAATATCATTGCCCTTAACTCATAAAAAGCATGTCTTTCATACTGCATTTAGAGGAACAGTAATGTAATTATTTACTGGTTATTTTTATTTGATTATTAATGAAAATATGTTTGTTATAAATATTTTTGTGATTGGTTTGTTTTGATAATATTTAACTCATTGATAATTGTTCTAATATTTTTAATAATAATTTTTATGTTCATAAACATATTTATACAGAAGGTATTTTTAAACCAAAGTAAATAGTTCAAAGTATTTTCTTTCTTTCATTGAAATTAATGAATAATAGTAATACTGTAACAAAGAAAACATTAAAAGATTATGTATAAATAATTTTTAATATATGTTATTCATTTATTATTTACATTAATTTGTTGTAATACAAAATGTTTTTAAAATTTATTTAAATAAATTAATTTATGACATTTAGGTACCTGGTAATTTTCATGTATCGACTCATTCTGCATCATCACAGCCTGAGGCTATTGACATGGCTCACATCATTCATGAAGTCAGCTTTGGAACAAGAATGGTAAATGCAATAATTATGTAAATAATTTGTTATGGATTACTTTTTCTTAAATTGTGTTTTGTTTAAATAAATAAAGAGTACTGATTATAAAGAGTTTTAAATAATTCAATGCTTTTACAAAGAGTTTTAAATTAAAATGAACCTGTTCTTTAAATCATTACGACAGCAATCATGAATAGTAATAGCAATGCTTCTGTTTCATGATATCTTTTAGTGTGGAACTGTATTAACATTTGAACATTTAATTGTTTTTTATTTACTTGCAGTTAGTCACAAATGGTAACATAATTTGTAATGCATTTTAACTTCTTCTCATAATGTTGAGATAATAAACTTTTTTGCACATAAAAATAATTTTAATTTTTATAATTAAAAATAACATTAAAATTTTTTTAATTAAAAATGCTAAAAATTTGGAAAATTTAAAATAATATTTAAGAGCAAAAAAGTATCTGTATAAACTCTACATTACAAGAAGAACATTAAAACTTTTTTGCTCTTAAAAATGATTTAAAATTTTTATAATTTTTTATTGTTATTTTTAATTAATATTAATAATTATTAGCAATTAAATATTACAAGTAATTTTTATTTATTTGGGGTGGTGGTGGAAAAACTGTAAATGTGAACGCTTTAAATTTCTAAAATTTGATTCAATAAAAAAATTAAAATTTGAAATTTTTTTTTCTGGTTAAAAATAATACAATTTTTAAAATTATTTAAACCATAATAGCATTAAGGTCAAAATTAATAGTCAATGTCTTTAAAATTAAGTGATCAAGCAGTGGCTAATTTCTTTTGTCATCTACTGAATTATTTCCTAGAAGACATTGTGCTTATTACTTTCTCCTGTTAATGATTTTACACTCATAATTTGCAAACCATATGATTTGTTTCAAATATGAATCTAAAAAAAAATAATAAAGATATCTATTTAAGCTTTTACGATATTGGGTTTACCATAAATAATAAAGCTTGTCATTTTTAGAAATTTAAAGTTAATTTTTAAAAATTTGTGTTGTTTGTAATTTTTTCTTTAAAATTTATCTCTTTACTTATTTGCCTAATTTAAATATTTCAATGATTTTCATGTCGAAATAATTTTTAATCTTAACATTTCTGAATAAAGGGTAGCCAAAATTTAAAAATTATTGTATTTAATTTTTGATTATAGTTTGAGTTTCAAATAGTAATTTGAAAATAATTATATTAATTGAAATTTTTTTTAAATATAAAAAAATTCACTCTATTTCTTACAATTTGTTTGTGTTCTTTTAAAAGCAGTCATATATTCATGCATTTATTTTTACAAATTAGTATTAAGTTGATTAGCTTTAAATTTACTTAATTAAAAAGACAAATTATTAAAAGAAAACTTTAAAGTACATCGAGGCGTTTTTTATTTTTATATCTTTTTAAATATTTTAGTTGTCATTTGCAATAATATCATTTTAACTGCTTTTCATTTTAGTTTTAAAATTTTTATTCTATGCTTTTCTATTAAGCTTGATTTTTTAAAACATGTTATCCGTTGCTATTATAAAAATTCAATTTTATTTATTATCAATAATTTTGTATTTCCTTCCTAATATTCATTCTAAATGTATATTATCTTTTAGCCTTTTGAAGAACTGTCTAAGGTTAGTTTTTTCTATATAATTTAAAAATAATTTTGTGTGTTTATGTAGAATATAGTTGTGGTTTACTAGTAAAGTAGCAATTTTATAAAATCAAAGTTAGCATTTTAAAATTAAAAAAATATATATTTATAATATTTGATTTTAACATTTGTTTTTAGGGTACAGCTGGAGTGAAAGGTAGTTTTAATCCTCTAAAAGAAGTTGATAGATCTAAAGCAAAAGGTAGTTTATTGAATTTTTATTGGATTTTTGTGCCTTTTATAAAAATTATTTTTAAAATTTAAACAATGTTACTGACTTTTATGATTTATAATGTGTTCATATGTTGGTCATAGCTCTGTATCTGAGCCGAGTTTATTTTCTATCACCTTAAATTTAAAATTTAGAATAAAACAATATTTGCGAAAATAGAATAATACAATAAAAAAGGAATACCATATATAAAAGTGACGTAAACTTCATAATTTATGTAAATATTGCTTAAAGTCATTATATTAGAAAAGTTTATGGTAAAATTGTAGATTGGTTTCATAATTTTTTTGGGCTTTGCTAAACTTATTTTTAATTGTTTAAATAATGTATTTTTAAATATTTGCAATCTTATTTCCATTCTTTTTTAAAGAAAACAATAAAAAGTATCTTTTTTTTTATCATCTATCTCTTCCTTCCATATCAATTAAATTTTCTATTTGTGAAATAAATTTTCTATTTTCATACATACCATTAAACAACATTTAGATATAAAGTTTCTTTTAAATGTTTTCAGCATTAAATTATAAAAATCAAAGTTATGAATTTTGAATGTTATAAAATCTATTTGTCTATAAATTATTTCTGTGATATTTTTATGTATAAAATGCATGATTGAACAAAATATAGAACTGATGTAACTTTTCCTTTTTATTTATTAATAGTGACTAGTTGTGTATATGTAATTTTGACATACTTAAGAAAAGATTATTTTTCTAATATGATACATATTTTTCACAGCATTCTTTGATGATGATTTCATGTTACTAAGTAAGATATATTTAAATTGAAAATTATACATTATCCTTTTACTATTCGCATGACACAAATGTTAACAGATGTTTTGATCAGATGTAATCTATTTTTTTTGTTATGAATAAGTGTGATGCCATCATTGATTCTTTAATATAATTGAAGACATTTTACAATTATCTTCTTTATATTTATATATATATATAAAAATTGTGATTATAAATAGAAAAAATTTGTAGTGTAAGTAATTTTACTATAAATATGTCACATTTATAATTATGATTTATGAACAGATATTTGTATTCAATTATAAATTTTCAAATATCCTAAACAGTTTCAAACTCTTAAGTGTAGAAAAAATGGAGTATATACAGCACGGCCCTCTAATTTAGCCATCAGCATCATCATAACTTTGAAAAAAATAGTGTTAAAAATACCTATTGAGTTATTATTGTGACACTATTAAATAATTGTTATTGAAGGATAAAATAAATTATAGGAAACATGAAAAATACTTCACGGAGTATGTATTGCACTGTTTATACATTTTTGCAGCTGGATTTCCTTTACATTTTTTTATTTAATAACACAACCTTTTAAACACTTTTTCTTTAAAATATAAAATTGTAGGGATTTATTTGAATTCAAAATATTACTTAAATTCACAATTCCCAAATTAAAAAAAAAAAATTATACTTGGGGTAGTATAATTAAAACTGTTATTGTTTTTAATTACATGGATATGAATCAAGTTAACATTTTTTTAGTGAAAATAAAATATATATTTTATTGAACATCATGCAGTAACATAGGCTAAGTAGAAGTCGAGATTAAATAAATATAAATTTTTGATATCAATATTTTGTTTTCTTTTTCTGTTTATAAATTTCCATACTGTGGATTTTCACAGAGATAAATATAATTATGGATTTATTTATTATATGTACTTATTATTAAATTTGTAGTAAAATGCATTTCATAGATTTTTTTTTTATATATACCTGATTAAAATGCATATCAATATTGATGTTTTGAAAGTCTATTCTTATAAGTTCTTTTTTAATACAAATTGAATATGTTTCTGAAAACATTTCTTTATAATTTTATACTTAGACATTTGTAGTTTTTGCTTTTTCTATATGTGTGTTTAAATATGTAAATGAACTCAATTAATTCAAAATTACTTGATATAATTATAGAAATAGTTCTTTGTTTTAAAGTTGTTAATTAAATAAAATATATCCTTGTTAAATTACCTCCATGTGTTTTGCCATAAAAGGCTGTGATTGAATTATATGTTTTTACATCGTTTTATTTGTTAAACTAAAAAGGAATATTACTTATTATTATTTTAAAACAGTATTAAAAGATTTTCAGGACTTTTTCCATATGTATTAAAATTTGATCATATATTTTTCTTTAAATGTGAAATGTATTTTCTATTATTATTTAGAGCTTTTGATTTTTTTTAATGGTGATTTTATCATCAGCAGTGTTTTTCCAATGTATTTTTCTGTTATTGCTGTTTTTCTATATTAAGAATCATATTAATGTGATTTTTTGATAATTTTTAAAAACGTATCAATTTAAAGTTATCTGCCCTTATTGGTTAATAATTTCATTATGAATGTAAGATTTTATAATTAGATATTTTACTATGGTAGAGTATCATGCGTTTTATAAAATTGCACAAATTAAATTAAATTTGCACTTGATTTCTTTTTATTTAGGTAATCTAAGTAAGTACATCACATTTTATTTTTAAAAACTTATTTCCAATATAATCATCATTGGTACATTTTTTAAGGTATATTATATTTATTAAAATTATATATTTATTTAAGGTTAATTTCTGCAATTCTTTTCAGATATTGAATCTCATGATTATGTGATGAAGATTGTACCAACTATTTATGAGACTCTGGATGGTGTGAAAATTGAAAGCTATCAATATACTTACGCATACAAGGTACTTTTTGTAACATTCAGTTTTGCACATAATTTTCTACTAACAAGAAATCCTTTGGAATAGATTTTCAGTAGTAGAGCATCAAAATAAATAGTGAAGTCTATATATTTTTAAATCTACATGAAATTTTTATCATTTTTATTTATCTGTTTAAACCCTATATTTGAAATTGATATAAAATGCTATCTTCAATGAAATTGTAGAGCAAAATAAATGTCAATATATATAGAGAGAGAGAGAAAGAGGAGAAATTTTTTATTTCAAATTCCGCAACAATAATTCTGACATTAGATATCAATTTTTTCACAAATAGATTGGAATGACTACCACATTACACGAGATTTACTCTGATTGTTTCTATTCTTTTTATAGTTAAATTCTTCCTGTTATACGAAATCAAGAGAAAATTTTTTTAAATGTTGTTCAAAATATCCCAATTATAAATTCTCCTCCTTTAATATTTAGATATGTTGCCCTAGCTATTCATATTTAGACAAAAAAATCTCTTAAAATTTTTATGAATTCTATATTTTTTACATTATGTAATTATAGACATTTTGATTTAAATAAATGTTTCCTATTCCAACTAAACTTTAGTTTCCTTGTGCTTCATTTGAATGAAAAATTGTAACATAAGATGCTACTAATTTTTTGAGATAAGAAATAGGTTGGAAAATTAAGATAGGAAATATAAGCTGGTATTTAAACAAAATAAAAACCATATTAATTATATATATATATATGTAATTAGTTAAAAAAATACTTTTAATGAATTCATAAACATTTTAAGAAAATGTGATTTCTTATTTGGCTATATTCATAACAGCACTTAGCTATTGGTTAGTCTAGCTCTTATCTGTATTATTATCCATTCAAAAAAATTATTTAAAAATGATATTGTGCATTGATCTACATTTTTTAAGATTAAAAGTAGAAATCTCTAATTAAAAATCATAATTTGATTAATAGAGTACACATTTTTAACCGAAAAGTATGATCTATATTATAAATACATAAATTATGTAGTTGAAATTATTGTCAACTAAAATTTTTGTAATAAATCACAACATACCTTAGTATTTTATATTAACACTTGCATGCATTCTGTAAGTGTGAACCATAATTTTAAATAATTCTTGATGTTGGAAAATATATTTAATGAAATCAAGATGTATTTTTACCATACATACTAATAATTTCAGTGATTTCATTTTTTTTATCTTACAGAGCTCTGTTACCTTTAGTCATTCAGGCAGAATAATGCCTGCTATTTGGTTTCGCTATGACTTGACTCCCATCACTGTGAAATATGTAGAGTCTAGACCACCACTCTACAGCTTTTTAACTACAGTGAGTTTTTTTAAATATTGTCTGAATAGGAATCATATTAGTAGGAATATATTTATAAATTTTAACTAAGAATTAGTAATAATGTATTTAAAAGCATAAAAAAAATATTAATTGGATTGCTATTGGTATACTTATTACTTATAAAGTTTTATAATGAAAAGTTAACAATAAAAAAGATTGTAATTTCTGTTGTATGTAATATTAATATATCAAAAAATATGTAATTAAGAAAATATTAATTATCAATGATTTAAAAATATTACAGGTTATTTTATCTTTATTAACTTTTTATTAATTTATTTAATGAAAAAATATTCTACAGAAAAATTTGAAAAGCACAAACATATTATTAATGCGAATCTAAAAAAAAAAAGTTTTACTTCAAATTAATTGCATTTTTATCATACTATTAGTGCAATATCATTCTTTATTAATAGAATTGTAAAATATATCTTAAATCTGTTTGCCAATAACAAACTAAAAGCTTATAAGATTTTCATAAATATATTAAATACATTTTTTCCCCACGGTCATGAAATATACATTAATAAAATGTAAACATGCATAAAAGCAACATTCAAATCATTGGTTTTTTTTAATTAATATTTTCATTTGCAATGTAGTTTTTTTTTTTTTTTTTTTTTTGACATTTAACATCTTATTCATAATTTAAAATAAAATGTGTTACAGATAAAGTAAAAAATTTAATTAGATAGAAAAATATATCTAAAGCATATTAATGATGTTTTTTAAAATGATGTAAAATATAATTTTTTTATTTCTTAGGTGTGTGCTATTGTTGGTGGAACTTTTACAGTAGCTGGAATCATAGACTCTATGGTATTCTCTGCTTCAGAAGTATTCAAAAAATTTGAAATAGGGAAGTTAAGTTAATTTTGTATGGGATTTAGGCAATTTTTGTTTGTGTGAATCTCGATAGCTGAAAAAGTATGACTTTTATTTCCACCGATATTTAACAGGATTTTTAAGAAAATCCATCTTCCAGTACAGTATAAAATGGAGGAAACAAAATGTCTTCACTTTTAATGCTGTTGAAATTTTATGCATGACATTCCTCTTTTGTATTTGTATGGAGAAAGGTTTAAAAAAGTGTTATGTTTGGTTTGTTTATTAATAGTGGTGAACGACTTTTACGCTTTGTTTTGTTCGTGTGCTTTGAAAACTTTATAATATAGTTTATACAATAGTTTTTTTTTTTTTTTTTTTTTTCAGATTGATATTCAATATTTTGTTTGTGCTCAAATGGTGCTATTCTCTGAAACATTTTTGCAAATCTTTGTTTTGAATAGTTTTAAAAATTCTAAACATACCCGTTTTACCTTCATTTTTCTGTATTATAAAATGCATTTGTTTCTGTATCAATTTGCTGTTATGTTGTGATGTGTTTTGAAAAGGATATTCAATTTTGTATAAAACTGAAGTATTATAAATTGAAAATTTCATATAATAAATACCAGTTGAGATCTCATATGTGTTTTTTTTTTTTTTGAGAAGCTATTTTTAAATTGTGCATTAGTATTGCAAGCTTTTCTTTTCATGTTAATAAAGTGATTAAATCCTGTTATTAATTTTCAAGAATCAAGATAATTACTAAGAAATGAATTTTCACACGATTTTGAAGATCTGCAATAAATATAATATGCTCCCTTTGATGAGCATAAAAGTAATTAAAGATCGTATATATAGTTTTTTTTTCCCCATAAGAAAAATGTTTTGATATATAGTTTAAATCAATCTATTATTTAATATTTCTAAAAAAAAGGGATATAAATTGATATGATTCTATGCATTTTTCTTTTTATTGATTGAAAAAACATATTTCATTTGTACTGATTTTTTCCGTGATAATAAAAAGAAACTAAAAAAATACATTTCTTCAGTGCTTTAACATATATTTCAGTGCAATCAGATTATGCAGAGAAAAGGCTAAATAATTGTAGAAAAGAATGAGGATGGTGTTTTACAAAAATAATAGTATTCATTAACAAATAAAAAAATTTTTACATCATTTAAGTTACTTATAAATAAAATGGTAAAGATTAAAAAAAAAAATGTTAGTGGAAAACAATGTAAATAATCAGTGGCTGCCAATGAGTTTTTCTTTATCTATGATGGAGACTGCTATGCAATTTAAATTTATTTTGAATAAATATAACTAATTCTTTAACTAGTATTTTTCTTGGATTATTCTTTTCAATTTATTTCATAATGACGTGAAGATTATCTTCATCATCAATATTCATTTTATATTTACATAAAAAAATTGAACACTACACATATAAAACACTGAACATTTTTTAACTTGCTGGGGGTTATTTGGATCTTCTCTTTACTTAGAATTGAAGTATACTACCTTGGCTACTATACATGAACATTTCCCTGATGATTCATGAAATTACATATCCAAGAGCTGTGAATGAATTCCCAGTTCCTTGCCTAGAGCTGTCACTGGTCATGAGTTCCCTGTACAAAATAGGATTGGTGGATACATATATGTCCCCTTTGCGACTATTACATGTCCATGACTGCAGAACATCTCATATGCCCTGCTGTTCTTAACTGTTTCTCTATTTCTGCTGCTGTCAATGCCTTTAGCGATTGTTTTTGTTCTTTGCTGTATTGGGCATCATCGATTAATGACCGAGAAGTCGGAAATGGGCATAGGATTTTAAAAAAAAATATTGACTGACTGTATACTTAAAATAATGAAATGCATATATATATTTTTTTACAGTTTGATTTTTCTCCATCTTATATTGATCACTTGCAAGAAATTTTTTTACAGGTTTAAGTGTTTTACTAATAAAAACAAAAATGGCATGTAGAACAACAATGGCAATTACTTTTGTAAAAAATTTCTATTAATAAACCATTACAAAATTCTTTCACTTAGTGAAATATATCCAAACTTGAAATTTTACAAGTGTACCAATGTTGACATCTAAAGTGCAGAATTTTGGTTTGCATATACCCCTGTGCTGTTATGAATGCAGCTCAAGACAAAATTCCTTTACAACACTGAAATTTTTAGTGTTCAACTACATTAGAAAACAAACTGAGCAAAAGTATTTTAAAAAATAAGATTACTCGCATAAATTTCATAATAGATTTTTATAATTTCAATGAAAATTTTTTTTAATCTTTTGCTAATTAGATAAAAAATAGAACAGCGTCTATTGCATGTAATAAAAAGACATGATTCATGATTATTACATCAAAAGTGAGGCTGTAATGTAATATAGGCAAATATAAAATGTTTAAAAGCATGTTCTTCAAATGTTAAAATTCAGCTTTTGTATAGTGAATAAAAAAACATTATATATCAAACATATAAAATGAAGCTTTACTTTTATTTAGGATACTTATTTGTATCTTAATTTTAAATTATATGATGACTACTGTAATAAATATATAGATTGTTCTTAAAACTTCAAATTTGATTTAGTAACATTGTTAATGAACTGTATTTGATTACATTGTCATTGTTTATAGAATTAAGGAAAAATTTCTGTGTATAAGATAGTTATTTTAATTTAGTCCTATTTCTTTTATTAATGTTTTGAATTTTTTTTTTTACACATCTGTGCTATAAATGAAATAGAATTAAAGCCAATTATATCTAACTCATCAGGTAAGAATTATTTTCAAATTGTTAAATCTTAATAAATACAAAATAATGTACTCATCTGAATTTTATTTTTATACAAATTTATTTATTAATAAGAAAAAATTATTAATGCAAATATAAGTTGTTTACAATTATTCTTGTAGACAACTTCTTTATATAGAATATAATAATATATATTAATTACTAAATATTTTTCCAACATACTATTCCAATTTTGTTATGTTGCGTAAATCTTTTTTTGTAACATTTAACAATCGAAAATTTTTAAAGTAAAAAGTTGAAGTTTATTTCATACAAAGTTAACAAACATATATAAATTGAATTTTATATGTTTCAATAAATATATTCAACTACACATATTCTATGTAATTATCAAAATAAGTCCGTGTGTTCATATTAAAACACTGAAATTTATACCACATAATAATGTTCATCAAATTTTTAGAAAAAGTAAATGACAAATTTTTTTACTTAAAAGTTCCATCTCTAAGAAATTTAATGAAAGAAAATCCTGTCCTTCAATCTATTTGCATGTAATGCATACATATGAGAAAATCAATTCCTTGCTGTAAAATCGGCAAATTGCGCATTTCTGCATCAAAGGAGCTATTTTCCATTATTTTTGAAAGAGCCAAATATGAATGAGTCTGTCTTCAGACTTAGTTTAAAATCGTTTTTAGATGGGGTAAAAATTAACCACTATTGTAAGAGTTCTGGTTTTTTTTTTTTTTTTTTACCGATAGGATTTATTAGTTCTGTCAACAATATTTGTCAAAGGCCGAAAAAAACTTTAAATGATTCTCCATCGTGGCGCCATCTATTTTTCTCTAAATGTGCCAATATGATTAATAATTTGTTTGGGAACATATATTACTGTTTCAAATAAAAAAATGTATTAAATTTAAACTAATTTCAAATTTTATTAATATTTTACATTTCTTAATTATTCACCACCAAGCATAAATTCTTTAATTTTTAAAAATTGCTGAATTTTTCTCTACAACTAATCTATTTTATTTGTCCCTTTTCCAATTCCTTCTATTAGCTCACACTCTTCCTATATATATCTTGTTCAAATTTTCAATCGTTCACAAAATACTTTTTATTCATCCACTCATGTTCAAATACATTTTTTTTAGCGTGTAGTGGATGACATTTGATGTTAATATTTTTTTCAAATATTAATTCAGTAATTAAATTTAATTAATTAATGTTAGTTTTTTTTTAGATTTAAGTTGCATGTATCTATCAATAGATGGCGCCAGGTAAACTTTAAAAAAATGAATGAAAATTATTTATAAAAGGACTTTCTGTAATAGAGTGAAAAAAAAAAAGTAGGAGTTGACTTTAAAGAAAATTTTTTTTATATTACTTGTTTATTAATTATCTTGTTAAATATCCAAATTATAAAATAATTTAATTTTAAAAATAATTTACAAATTAGTTGTAATCTATCATTTGAAGGATTAAAGCAATTCTTTCTCATTTATTACTTGAATTTCAATTTGAATTTTTTTTCAAAAACAAGATTTGTTAAATAATATTTAAAAACATATGCATGAAATATTGGGTTTTGTGTGTGTGTTACATTTTGTATTTTTTTAAAAGTTGGACACATAATTTTAGATTTAATTTTAAAACTAAAAAACATTACTTTTGCTTATACAAATAGAAATACCTTATAATAAACATATAAGCATTTTTTTCTTACTGAATGGAAATTTTTACATCATTTGATAATTTTAAATGAATCTTTTATTTCTTACTATCATTTATTTAAAATAACTCTTATTTTAATTAAATAACATATTTAATATAAAAAGAGCATGTCAAAACAAAATTCAGTGAAAAATTTAATATATGTTTTCTGTTAAACCTTTTAATAATTATATTCATATATGAAATCCTTTAGAATTTGTTATATTTCCAAAATTTTCATAGTTGCAAGAAGAATAAAGAAAAATTGTTAGCCTTTAAAAAATGCAAAATGTGTTAATAAATACATTCATTCATCACTGAAATGTATCCAATTCCTTAAGGGATGTTTTTATTAATATACATTAAATAAAAAATTTTTAACATTCGATTCCGATTCTAATTTTCTTCTTATTATTGTATGTATCAATAAATTAGTTTTGTATTGAATTTCGAATATCATACGAACAGATAGAGTTAAATTTAATTTCCGTACAAATTATGTTATTTACATTATATTAATCATGCAATTACTAAATAATATAAAATTAATTAGTATATGTCTTGAAGTCTGAAAAAGTTTTAATTTAAAAATATACTGCTATGAAACTGCTGAGAGAGAGAAAAAGAAAGCTACTACAAAAAAGTAATTTGTCCTGCTATGAAAATCATTCTTATTTTTCACCTCTGGAAATGGCATAAAATTTAAATCATGCAGTTTCATTCAAAGTGTAGAAATCAATCATATTTTATACGAATGGAAAAGAATTAAAACAGTAATTTTGCTAGGTCAACTACCACTGAATTTAAGCCCACTCTACCACCGAATTAAGCCTTGAATCCTCACAATATTATAAGGATATTTAAAAAAAGATAAATATGGATATTCTAAATGATTGAAGATGATTTAGTTTTTATATAGTTTTTAACAATTAAGTATTTTAAGTATTAACACAGTTGAAAAAAAAAATACTGATGGGGGGAAAAAAAATAAGAATATATTATAAAATTCAAAAGATCATGTAACAAAATATATGAGTAGGAGTTAAAAACAATTATAATAAAATATGAACATATATGTTTTATTAAAATGCATTTCATTAGAAACCAGTTTAAATTAAACATAGTACATTCTCCTCTTCATTTAATGTTGTTCATGTTTCTTTCTTAAATTGAATCTGAAACATTTTTATTATAAAATTTTTTTATTCACAATATCAAAATAAAATTCTAATTTGATATTCATAAATATTAAATCACTGGAGATCTTCCTAATTTTCATGTAAGAGAAGAGAATCTAAATGAAAACCAATGAATAAATGAAATGTTTATGATTATTCTGCAATTTTTGTTCACTTTTTAAGTATGAAATAAAATCCATGAAAAAATTTTTATCTCAAATAAGTTTATAAAATTAAAATTTTGTACAAAAAAAAAAAAAAAATCACATACGAGTGATAAAAGAAATCACATTTTTTTTTCAATAAAAGAATAAAATATTTAAAAGCAGCAATAAATCCAACAACTGGAAAAACTTTTCCAGGGAACAATTTAGAAATAAGAATCCCTTTTATATGGGGAGGGGGATTAATCACGAGACACTTACTATATACAGAAACATCAAAATTCATTGCACATTCATACTCTTATAATTAAAAAAACGAGACACTTCTTACAATGTTTAATATCAGTTCTCTCTAATACAAGAGAGGAACCTTTCAGAGATCTGAAGAAAGTGAGTCCTCCTCTGAGGTATCTGTTTGTGAAGACTGCGAGTGGGTCGGGGAATTGGGCAGTACAGCACTCTTATCGTAGTTGAGGATCTTTCGTTGGCACTGGCGAACATATTGTTGTTGACGCAAATACATTTTCAAGACACCTTTCATCACTATAAAAGTTATACCACCCTAAAAATAAAATTATATGCAATTAAAATTCCATTCAACATTTGATGATTGTTAAAACTTTAAACCTTATTCATCAGTTTCAAAATAATTTTTAATTTTTATTCCATGATAGAAAGTAAAAATGCTTAAGACAAGTGCAAAAGTTATAATGATGTATTTTAAGAATAAATATTACAAAAGAAAGAAACTTTAGAAAATCATTTCACAGCACATGAATGACATGCATTTTACAAGTAGATCACTATTTCTAGTATTAGTAACTTCTTTTTATCAGTTGGACTTTGGGACTTGGAATCTATTAAAAGTTAAAATCTTGGTTTTAATGATTAATCTGTTTTTTTTTTAACAAAAATTAGTTTATTATTTATTTAATATTAGATAATAACAAAAATTATATTTTATAGAATTAAAGAGTTGAGCATACAATAAGGTTATAAGCATGTTAAGTTAAATTATAGATTTCTATAGCATTATTATAATGTAAACTAAAATACAACAAAAACATATTTTTTACAGCTCTGTGGGTTTCAATAATTTTGTGTGCAAGAAACTTTCTAGTGACATTAAATTAACTATATGATAAAAAAAATTGTATTCTTCCCTCAACAAGACATAACTTTGTGCTAAATGTTAAAATACTCTTAAAACCTGTCTGATCATTATATAGATAGCACTGATGTTTAGCTTAATTTAATGTAAAAATTAATATGCTTGGCATGCTCAGGTACATTCTTACATCCGACAGGTAAAGTACAAGAAAATCATTGACATTTGAATGGAATATAATAGATCATAACAAATAGACAAAATAAAAATAAAAAGAACTTACAAGTAAAGTCCTCTGAGGATTCTGTGAGATATGAGCAAAAAATACCCTTCCAAAAACAGTAGCCATAGTTGGTAGCAGCAAAGCACCACAAAGGACTCTTGTGGCAGAGATAGGATCATTGAAAGCTGGGAGATCAGGGGGCGGGCGATCTGCTACAGTCCCACTGCCGCCGCTGCTGATATCTGTTGCTCGACCAAGCAATTTACCAAAGCTAGGCAACTTGTTCCAGTAGCGGCGCCAAAGTCGCAGCAGATAATCCTCCCACCTGATCATCCTGCCCAAAACCAACATCACTGGAATAGTTGGGAGACCTACCAAGAGTACCAGTGGATCAGCTTGCTCCATACTGTTTAGGCCTTCTTTGTGGCCAAGAATCTGGAAAGTTTTCATAATGTTAAAACATTTGTTAAACATACAAGAAAGTGCTTAAGAGAAAAAAATAAATCTGTTTGGGAATATATTATTAAATACAGCAAGCTTTAATTCATTTATTTTCTAATCATTTTTCTTTATCATCAAAGCCTATATGAAAATACATTTCACTATTTAGTAATTATGTACAACAAGATCTTTTCTTTTTCTGGTTAACTTTAAAATTTTCATTACAGAAAACATATTTTAAATAACACTATAAAGCAAAAGATATTAAATTTTACAAATATATAAATCATTGTTATGTTAAACAGATGTACAATAAATTAATGCAAGTCAATTTTCATATAATACATTATAGTTTTTCACAAAACAATATTTCTTAGTAAACCTCAATATATAAAGTCAGAAGCTTGTGTGCATGTGAATATTTCTTGTAACATCAGAATTATAACATTTAGAGATTTAATTTTTTTTCCAATTCGCCTATTTTCCTTTTTGTTTATTATCTAGTATATAGCCAAAAATTATGAAAAATGCTTTAGTTTTTTTTTTTTTTTTTTAAATCAAATGAAAGCCATATTTTTTAGTTATCTGTAAATAAATTAAGTTTTTAATTTAAAAATCATATGCTTTCGGTAGAAGTTGCTTAATATACACAGAACAATTAATATATGAATAATTATACATTAAATAAATTTATTTGTGTAGCACATCTTAAAAATTATAATATTAAGGCAAGATATTTTTTTTCCCTTTATGGATTTTAATATTTTTTATTTGGAAACATGATAAACTTTTAAAGTTCCATGTTCTTTTACTATCTTTTCTTTTTATTTCAAATGTTTAACCATCCTTTAAATGAAATATTTATTTCTAACATTCCATTATTTTTTATATTTTAAATTAACAGAATAAATTATGTGTGTATACTGTTTCTCCTATAAATCTTTTGAACTTGGTTGTGATTAACTAAAAATGGATATATGAAAGCCCTTTTTGATGAAATTTTACATGTATATTTTTAAAATAAATTTTTTATTATTGAGAAAAAGTAAAATTTTTGAATTACTGAATAATATAAAACAATTTACACAAAAAATCAAAATATAACAATTGATTTCATAAATAGCATTGGATAAAAATTTTTATGTATTTTTCATGCTAGCAAATAAAACTTTTACTTCAGATTATTAAATTTTCTTGGTTTTCTTTTAATTCCTTACATTTTCTTATTTGTTTTCTTTCAATTCAATGTTCTTTTAAAATTACATCCACTAGTGATATATAAATGCCACTAAACTCAGTATCGTTTAGTACAGGAAATTTTTTTTATTTTCTAGAATGATGAAAATTCAAATTTAATTATTTTAATATTAGAAGTGAACTTCTTAATGTAAACCTTAAAGTAACCTGGTTGAATTGCTAATATATATATTTTAAATCAAATTTAAATAGGGAAAAAATATACACTGACGATTAAAAGACATTATTTCTTTTGATAATTTTTGAAAAGCATATCAATGACAAAAATGTGTTGTTATTTTGTTGAAAACTATTAATTTCAAATAAGAACCTTGAATATGAAACAAATTATGTAAATAAGGAATAATTAACTGTTATTAACAGAAATATTAAATGGTCGACACCATTTGTTGTTGAGATCATTGTCCAGATAATAATAGATAATATAATAAATAATTTATGATATAAATAGATAATATTTTAAAAACTTATTCGCTTTAAATATGAAAGTATATTTTCAAAGTATAAAAATCAAAAGTCTTTATTAGAACAATTGGATTTCATATATGATCCTAGAAACTAAATATATATTATGAAAAATTTTGTTTGTCTCAGAACTATGTTAAAATAAGATATAATAAAATTAAGACTCCAAGAAATAAAATTGATCGACTTTAAGGTCTTACAATATAATACTTTTTTTGACCAGTTATTTTGTTCATGTATTGCAGCATAAAAATATTTGATAATTTATTGATATGCATGTTTAATTCATTATGTATATAACTGCATACATTCTATTTTAGAATTACAATATAATTAAGTTAATATTTAAAAGCTTTATTCTGTATATAGATTTTGATTATATACAAGATTTAGTTTTTAACTACACTATTCTGGCATTCATTAAGCTGTAATGTGGTTACATAATTTTTTTTACTAAAACTAGCTTTTATGTCATAAATGTAAATATTGAAAATATTTTATAGCATTATTGGTTTTCCTTATGGATAAAGTATAATTATTATGATACATCCTTTCAACACAATGATGCATTATAATACTGCATTATTATTCTAAATAATTTGACAACATTCATAAAAATCTTCATTATTAAAAATTATTTTTTCATCCTCTAAAAATTTCTTATTTCAATAATTTTTTTACTTTTCAAAAAAATTTTTATTTTGTTAATTTCATAGAATTTGAGAAAAATGTATATTTTTTAAAAAATTATATTCATGTTTCAAAAATTTTATGTATAAAAAGAATTTACATAAGTTTTTTAATATAATTGCATCATTTAAATCAGTCTTTAACCCAAACTGCTACATTCAAAGCGTGGATGTCCATTTTCTTTACTGGATGAAACTGGTACTTAGTTAGTTAAAAATAACATAGAGGTCTGATAGAGAAAATCGCCTTCAAGCAATACATTTTACTGGCTCTGATAATATACACATCAAATATTTAATACTGTAATAAGTTAAATATAGTAATAAAAAATATTTATTTAATCGCATATTAAATATATCATTGCAACTGCCCTATTATGAGGTACTCCGAGAACATAATTTCCATAAAAAGCAAATTAATTTGGACAATTATATCATATATGGCAAATTTTGCTTAACAATTGTTTTACAGGCTTTTTACATTATTTTGTAGCGGAAATAAGTGGAGGATTCTGGA
>BPLQ01012003.1:11553-112389 GCA_021605075.1 Caerostris darwini
GGTTCTGGAGTTCTTGTCTGGGGAGGCATTTTGCTGAACGGACGAGCTGAGCTCCACGATTTCGACAGAGAGTCTGTAACCGGGGATCGATATTGTGAGGAGGTACTCCTTTCCCATGTGCGTTTGTTCCAAGGTGCCATTGGCCTAGACTTCAATTTTATGAACGACAATGCATACTCTTGCGGACTCTTGCTGTTGAGGAGCTACTGGAAAATAAAGATATTACTCGAATGGATTGACCAGCTTACTCCCGAGATTTAAATCCCATCAAACATGTGTGGGATGCTTTGGGGAGACTCATTGCAGCACGGTTACATCCTCCGGAGAACACCCGACTCCTACCGCAAGAAATGTTGCACCAGCTGGTTCTGAGTATGCGGAGACGATGCGAAGCAACCATTGCAGTGAGGGGAGGGCATATCCCCTATTAAGGAACATCTGCTTGTTGTTCTTTAATATGGGATAGACAATAGATGGATAGACAATCATAAATCACGATACTATGCATTCAAAATAGGTTGTTTTTGTTTGATTCCATACCGTATGCTTTGTATTCATTTTTCAGCGCCGATGCTTTCGTCATCCTTTACGTACATAATACTCTCCCTCATTTCTGAATGTCATGTCTTTCAGATGATTTCTCGTGGACTTATTGCAAGAAACCCACCTGTTGCTTAAGTTTTGCACACCTGTGTAGAATAATTGGTGCTAAAAAATCGGGTATCCTCTTAATGTAGGAAAAGTTTCAGATTCCCTTTTGCCACAGAAGCTCTTAGAATAGAGAAGTCATCAAGAGTTTATTATAGTGTATGGTATTTTGCATACGAATATATGGAATACAAGTCATAATTTCTCAATGTATTGTAAGGATGAACTTACATGATTTGTAACATTGTAACACTATTTGTTTGATTTGCTGTCCATTTCTGGGGAAAAAATTGACCTGATAGGTAATGCATTGGGTTACTGAATTGAAATTATTCAGATCGAAACTCGACAAGTGAAACCCAATTAAATCTCTTCATTTGTATACCAAAACTTGCAAAGATAAAAATGTGGACTGATAAATCCTTATATTTAGGTAAAAGAGAATTTATTTAAACAATCCGAATGGATGCTCTTTATAAATTGTAAGGGCGCATTAAATGTGTAAATGTAACAATCCTTCATTGGGGCAACCTGTTTGGTACATATATGATGTTCTAATGACGAAATGATTTTAGTCAAAATTCCTTGCTTCATAAACATAGTGCATTTCTAAGAGACGTGGAACAGCAGAAACCTTACACAAATAATGGTCAGGCAGATGCGTTTCCATGAAAATAAAAGAAAAAGAATTAAAAATTTTTTTAAGAATATCGTTATATATAGTTTATTTTAATTTTAAACAAATAGTAATAATATAAATTATAATTAATTAAAAAGTAACTCATAAACCTGGATATTAAAAAAAATTGGATAATAAATATGGTAAAAATCAAGATTGCCTTAAAGCTCTGATGAAAAAAAGATCAAGTTATTATTTATCAAGAATGCTTAAAGACAAACGAAATAATTTTAACACAATTGATTTTTGAATAAATATACATATTATGACAACAAAACATTATGACCACCTTTGGCACCACCAACGCGTTGGTCCACCTTTGGCGCGCAACACAGCTTCAACCCGCCTTGGCATGGATTAATACCACCACTTAATACCAGTTAAATACCACTTCCACCTGATCACGTGTCTTTCACGTCATCCAGGCGAGTTCATTGCAAAATGTAGGGGTGTCTTATTTTTTTGGCTCTTGAGTGTATTCTTTTACAGTTTTTTCTTCGAAGTCTTTAAAATTTTTTAACGATGATTAAAGGAAACCTACACATTAAAATTCAATAATTATTTATTCGTTTTTAACAACTTTGTACTCAAAGACAGTCTCATCTTAGATTAAAATATTGTTGTAAATACTTATAAAAAGTATATTTTTAGAATGTATTTTAATAAATGGAGTCCTTGGCCTCATTAAAATTTTGTAAACAGGGAGAACAGCTGAATTTTGAATACAGAACAATTAATGCATAATTAAAAAAAACATGTAAATCAACATTTATAATTATCTTCAAATACTTTTAAATTTCCATAATGATGATCAAGCCGTTGAATTTAGCAAGATAAAAAGAAACAATTTCTAAAAAAATTATTTGAAAAAATAACTTATAGAGGAGAATGGGTATGTTTGATGATAAGGGATACTTGAGCCCCGCTTATTTCTCTACAGTAGGGTTATTTTCTTTCTAAAAATCGAAACATGCTGACATATTTAATGTTCTGCACATGTAGAAAAAAGAGCATTAGTATCATTTTGAAGTTGTACTGATTAATAGTGACTCTTTTTCAATCAGAAATTAATATTCAGGAGTGAGATTTTTATATTTGTAATCTAAGTTTTATCTAAAGATGAATCAGTATAGCTTTATATAATAATAACAACGATTTCAGTTAAATTTTGTATCTAAATAGTTCCAAAAATTGTATGCTTTATTTAGTAAAAGCCTGATAAACAAAAATTGTGATATAAGAAATACTTGTGACACTTAGAAAGTGGATGCATGAGCCAACTCTACTAAGATACATTAAGTGATTATTTGAGTACTTATTTTACTATAGACCTTAAGCTTAAAGATTTTAATAAGTTATGTATTATATGCTGCTTTCAATCAATGTTTGTGTATGCTGTGTATATGCTGTCAATTTTAGTTGTAAATGATGTATATTATGATTTTGTATATTAAATCTTTTCACCTATAAAATTAATTATTATTTGCTTACGTACATTAATTCGTGTATGAATTTAATTATTTATAAATTATTCATTATTTTAAATTTTATTTTCATGGAGATGTAGAATTAAAAGTGTAGAAAAATTTCTAAAGGAAAAGTAAGAACATACATATGATATGATGCAGAAATAAAATTCAATTCATTTTTAATTATCTATATTAGAAATTTTTCGTATTTGTATGGAATGTTCAACGATTTAGCACCGGACAGGGAAGGACAATAAATAAAAATAATCACTTTGTAAGGTATTTTGAAAGTATATTACCTAACCGAACATTTGTTTGCTGAACATTACAGTACCGAAACATTTGTTTCTTTGACGAAACCGAACTTTACAGAACATTACCGAAATTACCGAACATTTGTATTTTCCTCTAAAAAGAAAATTAATTTTTAAAATTCATTCTTATTTTCTTTTATTATTTATTATTGTGATGAGGAAAAGTTCATTTACTGTTAAATGGAGATTAAGCCTAAAAAAATTATATGACGCACATATTGTATACACTTACAATCCGGCACTAAATTACGCGCTATTGTGGTTGTCACCCCTTCTGAATTGTTTATACGTTTGAAAATTACATTACAATATTAAAGTGGTATTAAAAATTTTTTTTGTGCAAGATGGGCCTCATGTTCCACTGACATATTTTAAGAATACCATAGCTAGACAATGATAAGTTGGGTTAATGGGTAACTTTCAGCGTTAATTGACTACAGTTTGCGTACGTATAAAACAAAAACTCAGAATTTTTTTTACCAGACAATCCGATACCGATTTCAGAATCTTACACAATCGTCATCGATTATCCCAGCTTCTGATAACAATGATTGCAATTGATATCATTGTGAAAATTTCTTCTGAATCTTTGCACACTAACAGGCTTTCCATTGTCCCGCTTTGCCATAACTCAGGCTTTATTTGTCAAGTTTTTTTTTTAAAAAACGCACTTTAATATTGTGTAATTATTAATTGAGACGAAGAATAATGACCAATTTCATCAAAATTTCCAAAAAAAGTCAATGCATCGTTTTGAAACCTTTAAATTTCCTGTACTGTCTCCGATTGAATAAATAAATATGTTATTCAATTAATTATTTAATAACAAACATCGTATTAAATTTTGAAAATAAAATACCAATTCATTGAAGGATGAAGAATAGAGATAATAAAATTTTGATAAATTGCATGCTACTTATGAATACTCAAATATCTTCTAGATATCTATATTCTTGAATATTGTGCCAATAGCTAATGCTTAATATTTACCTATGCTGTATAATGGCTATTTGTCTTTAAAAGTTTATAGATCTGAATGCTATCTCAGTCCTTGTTGAATGTTCGGGATAGTCCAGAGAAAGTTTAACAGGAAATTATCTTCCACAGAAGTTCTCATGTACGAGTTCAATCTTCGTTTCGCAGTTCTGTCCTACGCTTTTCATCAATTCTTTTTGTCAATTACTTTACTCTAAAGGCTGACCATCTCTTTACTGAATATTTTGAATAACTTCTACAATTTCCATGAAATCTGTTTTCCGAAGGAGACTTCGAGCCTTTCAATATTCTGTTAACATAAGCATGATTGGGCTGTTAAATATTTGACCAGAAACTTGAAAAGTTACACGAATCACTTCAAAGCAAATTGCTCGAAGTTTCGAACAGCTTTCTCAAAGAAGGAAGAGCAGAGATGAAAACTGTCAAGTCAGAGAAGAAGTTTCCGTTAGGAATATTTGCCCTATGAATTAGCATTCATCATTTGTAAGAAACGATTGCTCAAATTATGGGGTGAATATTTCACTGAGTACATCCAGCAAAGTCAAATTGTAAATGTAATTATTCTACACCTACTTCAGGAAAATCACGATTTTAAATAATATCCGAACTCGCTAATTTGCTGTTGTATCAAAACATTTAAAACTTTGTACACGAATTTATTTAGTGAAAACGATTTTTGCATTCATAGGAATCTTATGGATGTAATTGATTAAAACTTGCATTACGATAAACTAGTTTATTTATTATTAATAATTATTTTCTCTATAACTAGTACTTATAGAGTGGGCAATATGTATTTGTAAATATTTTTTTTTAATTAAGGTGAAATTTCCTATAATTATTATATAATTCATGTATTATATTTATGTGTGTCTTTGGAAGGGGATGTTTGATAGTCACTAGCCTTTACCGGGTGTGAATCCGATCTGTTCAAAAGAATGACCAGTTGTCGGAGAAAGCAGGTTTTTCGACCGACTGAAAGTGATATCCATGTGCGGCGTTTTAATTGGCGGGGAATGATCAAGAGCGACAATTTATCAAAACAGCCAAGACTTAGATTGTGTTCAAGTATTCAGAGATAGGGTGTCTTTGCCGAACGGAACAGATACCTTTGGCGGCGGATATGTTGGTGGTTTGGTTGAGTGTTGCCGGTTGGTAAGTTTTCCTATAAAAAGAGTTTTAAAAGAAATATAATAATAATTAATATATAATTATATTATAATAATTATATTCCATAAAAATTCTTAATGGATTAAGGAAATTTAGATATTTATAATGGGTTTCATTCTTAACGATGTTGAACAAATGGGGTGAACAGCCAGGATTACAGAAATTTATTGTAAGTCAGTAGACTGAAATGTTATAGATAAATAAATTATTATGGATTAAAATAGATTCATAAATTAATATGCATTAAAAATTATATGCTTGCTGATATTTAGTTAAATTAAAGCTTTAAAAATATTGTTGAATCTACTTATCGTATACGTTGTAAATTATAATGTGAAGGCACTCTGATACTTGAGGAACCAAAAGTTAAGCGGATGAAACAATTTGTGATTTTAGTACATGTGCTTCGAAAGCAAAAGCATGTTCAGAGAAATTATCATTTTTACCTGGTTCAAATTTAATTTAAGTAGTCATTGATAAAATTAAAAGATAACAGCATTTTCCGGTTAAAAGAAACTCCAATTACCTAGATAAAGAATTGCAAGAGTGCCTTTCGAAAAATAATTTAATCCTTGGATCTATAGTTATTCAAAGAAATTAACGACCAAGCTTCCTCCAATTAGTAAATCTGGAAAAGTGTGGAAATCTCGTTATTGTACCATTAGGTTTTCAACTACTTGAAGTTGCGACAAACTTTTATTTTGTTCTTCCTCTTGATGCATAAGAGTTGCATCTTTCAGTAAGTTTCTCTTCGCTCCTTGCATAAAATTTAAAATTTTATTAATTTATTATATTTTATAAAATTTTATTAATTTATGATATTTTATAAAATTTTATTAATTTTATTTATTTCTAATTTATTTTATTTTAAAAAAGTTATTAAATTTAAAAAGGAATTAATTATTTATTTTATCTGCGTCTTCCAAGCTATTTTAATACATATTAAGTGATTCGTTTTTATTTAAATACCTATTACTTTTAATTAGACATTGCTTATTTTATTTATCGTAAAAAAACTTCATTTACTAATAATATAATAATTGAGCATTAAGCAATAGACTAAACCACCAGCTATCTTGCTGAAAAAAATTGGTGATTTCGGCAACAAACTTGATCATTTTGATGGTGTTTGTTGATAGTTTGCGATTGTTTTGATATGTCCTATTTATATAACACTCTTCGCGTGAACTTTGAAATAGTTATCTTTGGCAACCCAACTCGTCACATAATGGTAACGTGTTCAGATAGTGTGCAGGAGGATTGAGGTTCGAATCAGCTGGTGGCCGCTTCAGACACGAGGAGATTCCATGAAGAATTTTTGTGTGTATAACATCTGGAATCAACAGTTTTCAACGTTTTTTGAGTTTTTGCCATACTACATAAGAAAAAGGAGGTAGTTACCCCTTTATGCTCTTTCGGAAGGCATTATCCTCCCCCTGAATACAAAACAGTTTGTTGTTCGTGATACACATGAGGATCACCATGTTCCACACATTTCTACAGGGGTAAAGAGTAAAGGAAAAAAAAAAAAGAATTGTCCATTACAAAAATATTTTACAGCCTAAAAAGAAGGTTTTTTTAGAAAATATTCTTTAAAAAAGTGTTTATGTCAATTTTTTGAAAACTTTTAAAATTTAATATAAGCGATTGCCAAATCAAACTATCCCTGATTGATAAAACAAAATTACAATTACTTTTTCAATTTACATAATTTAGATTTCAATTTAACTCATATTAAAAATGTCATTATCAGATTAACAAATCCGTACATTTAAGCAGGTTACGGTTTTGATTGAAAAAATGAAGGTTATCAATTTAAAACTGCTATGCAATATGCGAATTTTAAGCGAAAAATAGGAAGAATTTTTATGTTTACTAGCCGTTATTTTATAAATCAGTGACTGGTATCAAATCAATGGATTTAGGCAAAATTCAAACATTGCAATTAAATACTTATAAATATTGAAAATATAATCCCAATGAATGTTTAATCACAAATAACAAATTTCTTGTGAAACGCAAGTTGTCGATGGTTCCTCCAGAACAGAGAAAAATAAAGGATATAAACTGAAATGATTCGCTTTTCTCAAATTAACAAAGACATCAACCAAAGCAAAATACAAATCGCTTTCAATTGACTCCCTTTTTTTCTGTATCTCTCTTCAAAACAAACATTTGATGTTTAGAAGAGAGATTTTTTCACGGCACCCTTAAATGTGACTCTGCAATACTAAAGGTGTTCGACCATCCATGTTAATGCTTAAATAAAGGGTAGGGTGCAAGGTAAATAGCGTATTCATTGAGATAAAAGCCAGACGAAACATTTGAAATGAAAAATATTAATAAAGTAGCAGTGCTGTTTAAAAGAATTTTCTGTTTCTTTCTATACAGCTTTTGGATCTTAATTTAAGCCTAGCATTTCTAATGAGAAACATTCTCAGAATTTTAATATTAATTTGTGAAAATAATGCATTGAAATTTAATTGGACACTAAAATAATTGGATTATTAATTGAATTTTATATAATTAATGAATCATTCTATTCAAAAAATGATTCATAAATTAAAATAAACATCTTCCCATGAGAGAAGAGTATTTCCTACATTTAAATTTTTTTAACGTTTCCGTGAGAAGAATTTAATTATTCCATATTATTTTTATATTTAGAAAAAATAAAAATAATTTGTAATGCAGAAATATATTCTCAAAAAATGTGATACATGTATATTAAATTAAAAAATTTTGCGTAAATGTTTCTAATTTTTTTTCTTTTCAACATGCAGTCTTAAAAAAAAATTAAACCAAACATTTTCCATAAATATCTAGAAAACTGCAAAAACAGTAATGTTTCTAAAAAATATAAGTAAAGTGGAAGGAATGTTGGAAATTAATGTTTAATTTAATTTAATTCTAAAACTCTTATCCAACATATTGGTAACAGTTTTCCAAAGAATGTTCAATCGTTTATCTCCCTTAGGCTCATTATAAGAGAAACAACTCTCAAGGGCTATATTTAAAGAAAAAGTATGCATTTGGCAGCGTATAAATATCAGTAAAGTGGAAGGAATGTTGGAAATTAATGTTTAATTTAATTTAATATAATATAATTCCAGTGTTGCAAAACCAAAAATAAGTTGTTGCCAGATGAAAGTAGCTCCAGCAAAATAATATCCATCTCTTTCTAAAAATTTCATATATAGCATTTATGTGGCTGTTTCTATAACATTTTCATTTGTGTGTGAAGATATATGACACACTGCCATTATATGTCTGACTATTATAAGGGGTAAAACGTAATTGATGAGATCCATAATACTTAATTGTTCGAATTTAAAAATTTATGGAAATTTATTTCAACTCAATATCATTTTGCTGAATCCAAATTTTGATATCAAGTTGAAATTTCAATTGACTTTCCTTTATTATTACAGGTTTTTAATAGATCTTTAACTCATAACATACATTTTTAAAAGTTTCCTGGTATATACGTAATAATATCATAAGCATACCTTATAATATTATATTTCAAATCATTGTTTGTTGAAATGTCTTCCTACTACTTTAAAGGCACTTTTGTAAAATTGATCAATGATTATAAACTAATTTGAATATTTAATCAAATGTATCAATGTCAGATATTTATATTTAATTAGATCACTAAAGAAGCCATGCCATTATTAAAGTACGGAATAAAAAATGGTAAAATTGTATAAATTAATATTAATGGATAATTTGCAAAATCCATAAAATCATTTTACTAGTCTCCTTGAACCATTTTATTTCCTGTGATAAGCCATTAATCATAAATATTTAGATAAAATATTTTGGCACTTTTTCAAATTTATTTTTCAAAAAATCTTAAATTTAAAAGTAATATTTCTGACTAATAAACCAATATTTATCTTTCTTCATAGTGATTTTGTGTTTATTTATTAATTTTTTTATTAGTAGGCATATTTTTAATTCCTTCCATGTGGCTGATTTTAGTATGTGCTCTTCAATTTTTTTTGTTGATTAAATATACACACACAAAACCTGCAATTTTTAAAAAGGTAATTCTGTTAAATAAAATATTTTATTTGATTAGATGATGGTATTTCAGCCATAATAAATTATAAGTTATTTCAAAAATTTATATGTGATAGGTGGAATGTATGCTTTTGCGTGCTTTCAATTTTTTTTTTTTTTTTTTTTTTTAGAATAGTGAATTATCTTTTATTTTGAGTTAGTTAAAATGAATTTCCATGCCTTACATCAAACAAAATAATGAAGATTTATTATACTTTTTTTATTATAAAAGAATGATGATTATTTATGGTATTTTTGATCGAGTTTAACTTTTCCGATATGTAATAAAGACGAATGACTTTGACAAACACTGCAATCTATAAATGTAAGGTAAAAGACGAGATCTTGGATATATTCCATTATTTTTTTTTATTATTAAACTGACAGCTATTTGTTTTAAATCAACTTTAGTATTCTTTGGATTTTATAAGACAGTTGTAAATCCATCCAATTACATGAAACTTTGGGATAAGAATTTAAATGTTCAATTCTAAGCAAGCTGAAACTAATTTCTTATTTTCATACTGTAGGCATACACCACCAGCTCTCGGGAGAGGCCTGTGTTCCACACTCGTAGTGCACTACACACATATGGCCAGCCCAGAGGTTTTAACAACTAGCCAGTTACACCCCGATCTCGTAAAAGTGCCGAACAAAAAAAATGAAAAGTTTAAAAAAACAAAAAAACACACGCTTTTAGAGTTAATCAAACTAAAAAGTAAAAGATAATTGTTAGCATAAGAATAAAATGACTGACGAGAAAATGAATGTCGCTGTTCTAAAAGCGTGGGGTGATCGATATCAATCGTTATAATTTTTCCCCAGTTTCATTACGAAATGCAGAGTTAATTTTAAAATGTCATACAAAGCACCCAACGTTTTAGAACAGTGACATTCATTTTCTCGTCAGTCATTTTATTCTTATGTTAACAATTATTTTTTTACTTTTTAGTTTGATTAACTCTAAAAGCATGTTTTTTAGTGCTTTTAAACTATAATATTTAAATGAGGTCCCGGTACGGAGGAGTGGAACTATAGTTATTACAATAATGTAATTGTGAGTAAAACAAAGGCTAAATGCGAATATATCGAGCCAGGCAGGATTAGAACAGGGAATCTCCTGATCCGTAGTCAGGCGCGTCATCCGTTGTCCTACGTAGGTTTGAATATCTTTACTGATTAATTTCATTCTACATGGGTTAAATTGCTCTTCATAAGTTAAAATAAAATCTCTAATCCTGTGCGATCCTAATCATGATGAGATAATAAACTTATCAAAATATTTTAGTGTCGTCGGTCCTTGATAAGTCTACAACGTTTAAATTAAATCTGATCGCTTAAAGTAGGGCAAAATCGAGCCCAAAGAGTCAGTTACAAACATACAGGTGAAACTAATATAAAAACGTATTAAAAAGAATCAACTGTTTTCTTTCTGAAAGATGCCTGTAAATATTTCTATGCAGCTTAAATAGTGTATATGAGGAGAAACAGATCTCCAGGGGAAAAAGTCAGTTACATACATACAAACATACAAACATACAAGTGAAACTAATAAAAGCGTATTAAAAAGCTCAGACGCCGGACCCTTTCCATGACATGCCCTTATTATCAGATGTTCGGGGAACCTTATTGAGGGGGCCCCCCGCCCCGAAAATGGAGTACAGTTCACGTTGTGTAACCCGCTTGTAATGAGAGTCCCCCACAGGGAAAACTGTACACATACAGAGGGGTACATTGCCACATAAATATTTACTTCAATAATAAAATAATAGGAAAAATAGATATGCTTTATGAATGTTAATAATAGTTGGAATCAAAATAATTCTTATTAATTCAAACATATTTAAAAAATAATCTCAAAACGGTTATAAATGTAAGTCTGAAATATAAATATAGTAATTCAATATGTCTTGTATTTGAAATTTTAGTGGTAAAAGAAATATCAAACATAACAATGTGCACTTTGGTAAATGGAGAATATTACTTTTCATTTTCGAAACATGAATCAGTTTCAAAGATAAAGGATAAAAGGCTTTTATTAAATTTAATTCAGTTTGAATTCTTTATCTAACTCTCTTTATTGATGTGGAAAAAAAGTAATATCTTTTGAAAAAGAAATATGATGTCAATTTATAACTGGTTTATTGGATTTCATTTTTCAGGTAGTATTATCAATTTGTAGATTTTTTGTCTTTTTATTTACAGTTTTTGAAAGAAGAGTTATGAATTAGATTTGATTTTTTTCTTTTTGGTAATGATGGTTAATTATTATTTAAATGTCTGATTAAAAATTCAATCAGGACGCATATGTTCTTCTCTGTAGATTATTAATATTACACTTTTATATATAGACTTTTTTCAATTGATTAAATGAAAGAGAAAAAAAAAAGTTATTATTCATTTTTAACATTTTTTTTAATCATTTCTTGCAACTAATTTTTGCATTGTATATACAAAAGTGACTATATTTTTAGAAAAAGAGGATCCTACGGGAAAATTTCTAAAAAATAAATAAATAAACAAAAATAAAAACCCCAATGTGCATTTCATGAAAAGTATCACATAATAATTGTTCCACAGTAAATAAGAAAAGGGTTTTTTTTTTTTTTTTTTTTTTTTTGAGGTTTTAAACTGAAAATAAAATCATTATCAAAATGTGGTTTTATTAATAATAAAAATTAGCATTTTATTTTAACCAAATAAATTTTTCGCTACAAAAAAAACTATTCATTTTCTCAAAAGTTCAAATTTGTTTTAATTAACTTGGAATTTTATTTTAAAGAATACTCATTTTAAATTTTTATTCTTTTGAAAATGTTTTAATAAGCATTTTGGACAAAATCTCAAAATTATACATAAAAGAATCTCCACAAATGCATGTTAAAAAGGTTTTTTCTCTTATTTTTTAAATGATAAATTAAATATTTGTTTTTAAATGTCTATAATTTTTTAAATAAAACAATTATTGAATTTTAAGTAAAGCCACAAAAGATTATATTATCCCTTTAATCAAAGATTGTAGTCCTGCCTTTGATTACATTTTTTTTCTGTAAACAATATAACAAAAAAATCATCATTCACACATTTTTTTAATTTTTTATTACAGAAACATTTTTAATAAACATTTATGATAACATCTCAAAACTATATTAAAAAAATCCCCACAAATACATGTTAAAACTTTTTTTCGTTACTTTAAATGATAAATTAAATGTTTATTTTTAAATGTATATATTTTATAAAAAAAAAACTATCATTGTATTTAAAAAGGCAAAAGAGTATATTATTCGTCTAATCAAATATTGTATTTTTGTGTTTGTGTGTAATTTTTTTTTTTTTCTGTAAGCAATGTTACAAAAAAGGGTAAATTTTTACAAGGACAAGTAGAAACACCCTTTACAGTATTCATTTGAAAGACGGATATTTTTTTAAAATTTTAATTGATTAAAAAATTCTGCGCCGTCTTTCAATAATTCTTACAAACGTTAGAAGTTTTTGATTCTAAACATCAAAAGAAACGCTTTTAAGGTGTGCATTTCAAACGGTAGTTCATGGTGAATGCTGAATCGAAGTACAAGAAACATACTTCTTATATCAATAAAAGATCCTGCTATGTTTTCATTATTCATCTTATCTCTTTTATTGAATTCCGGGCCTACGAGCAATTCGCTTTGAAGGGCATGACAAAGTTTTTCGAAGTCCTTGATGCCCTCCCACGACAAATATTTAACATGGACGCGGGTCCCCCAATCCTTTGAAGTTCACCGCGAAATCCGAGAGGTGTGCGTATGCAAACAGGTTATTCAAATAGCTAGTTAACATGCAATATTTGCAGATCTCTTTTCAAAAGAATTTCGCAGAGATCTTTTGATCGTCAAAGAGCATTTATTGGATCGATGGCCATTTGAAAAACAATTGAGTCAAAGACTCACCCACACTTTGTAAATTAAAACAATTTGTTTTAGATTTCTAAAAGATTATAAGTACAAAGCTTATAAGGCTACTGTTACGGGTGAGACCATAATTTGTTGCATCTAATGGAAAATAATGATCTCAAGTCACCAGTTATAACGCCACGTCACTCCTATGTTATAACGTTTAAAAAAAGCCAAATATATTTTAAATAACCTTTGAAATGAATATATTTAACTAGGTACATTAATTTCAAATTATTTAAATATAAAATAGCTAATATATAATTAAAATAAATACTATATAATTAAACACACATAAATTTGCTTAAAATTAAAAATTCAATAAAGTGAATTTTTATTTCCACTCCTAAGAAATTTTATTATAGCTCTAATACTATTTTTAAACTGTAAATTGTTTATATATAAGAACTTCTACTTCATTGGCATAACAACCCCATGGTGGACCAAGGCCGTCAGTCTACTGCAGGATTTCGGGACAGGAGATGCTTTCTTTTTATTGGAATGGTTGTCAGCTCTACGCCCTACAGGTATCCATGGCGCTTTTGGACTCTACCCCTAAATTTGGGGCACCGAGCGCTAGAATGCTAGTTACTTAGTCATCAAGCGCATTTAAAAATAACATCTATCTAATATTGCTCTTATATATTCATCATATGTATAAGAACACCACGTTTTTATTTTTCCAGAAGCCTTTTTAAAATTCTACATTTTTGGAGTAAAAAGCAATGAATGCAAATCTATGAGCTAATTGTCTCTTCAATTAATCTACCGTCAGTGTAAAACGAACTCGCAAAGTGACGATTTATAATAGAAAAATGCTTTTATTAATCAATAGAGGTCGCATTTTTAAGGAAACAACTATCAGAAATTTATCAAACTATTTGAACTTGTAATTTTAAATCTACTATCAAGATATTTATACATTGTTATTTAAAAACTGAAAAAAAAATTAAAGCGAATGAAAGTTGAAAAGATTAAAAGTATTTATACAATCGAAAAATTCAAATTGACCCTAATATGACCTCCGTGATTTACAATCATTTTAAAAAAACAAAAGTTAGAAATTTGTTTTAGTCACTTCGACTTCTGGCTTCCAGTATTCATACTGAAATAAAATCTAAATATTATTTGTATCTTTGAAATATAACTTTTAGAAATGAAAAAGAAATAGTCCTAGACTTCTATACCAGGGCGAGTTGCTAGAAGAAAACCTTACATGACAGGGAAATGTCATAAACCATACTTAGCTTTTAAAAAATAATATATAAATAAATAAAACATTATAATAAAACATTTTTTTTCCTTTTGATCAACGAAGTCATCTCTATTGGAAGTTAGTTCGACATTTTTCTATTTAATGATGCTGAGAAACCAAACACAGAAATGCTTCCGAAGAATCTTCCAACAATGATGTATATTACAGAACTAAATGTCGACAGAAAAACAGCTACCACTCTGACAAGATTAAGGATGAAGGTTCTCAAAAGATTTCTGATGTTAAAAACATCAAATATGTGGCAACTGCCCTAATGTCGAACTTATTCCTTATCATGTCTTTTATTGCCCAACTGTTGCAGCCGCCATGCATTGTATGGACCATCCCTCGGAAGAGGATCTATACTTTGAGCTGGTAATCAACGAATATCCCCGAATATTATTCGGGAGCCCCGAATATTATTCACCACGATATATGATTCTCTTGTACTCTTAGGGGATACGACAACAATAGTGACGTATGGAGGAGATTGTGTGTTTGTTTGGTGTTATATAAACATCTCTAGCGTCAGAAACTGAATCATTATTGATGTGATCATGTATGACGTTAAGTACATTGATATATTAACGAATAATTTAAAATCAAGTAATCGAAAAACAGGACAAATGTGATTAAGTTTTTATACATGATAATGAACCTAGGCATGCAGCTTTAAATAATAGATTTTGTGTATTATATACACCGAAATTTAAATCAGTTTTTTCCACAAATGACAAATATCAACCTTTACTAAGATTACAACATAATTTTAACATTTTTGTGTTGTTTTAGATAGCAAAGTAAGATTAAAATCCATTTTTAGCAAAGCTTTTAATCTTACTTTGAAGAATTTAATCTTACTTTTTGATTTTTGATACAAAATCGCTCTGCTTCTTTTATATCATGTGATACTTTCTTTTATATTATGTAAATCTTTTATTTAATTAAATGGACTAATATTAGTATCAAATTACAATTTTTAAGCAAAATAAAAAAAAAATTCGAATTAAATTTAATTTAACTTTAGTAAATAAATTAAAGGAAAACTGAGTAAATAATTTCTAAAATTAAGATACTTATTGTAAATCATAATTCTTAAGCACTTCTTTTAGATTCAGATATAAAATTGTAACCTTTATTAAAATAAATCTAGGTTCAACTATGAATAATCAAAAACAATTTTTGCTTTACATATAAAAAATATATTTTGAAAGATTTAATATTTTTCCAAGAAATAGAAAAAAAAAAAAAAATAGTGGAAATATTTAACGATTTTTTTAAAAATATTGTGAAAGTTTAATAAAAGATCAATATAATATAACAATTTTACAGTAATTATTAAAATAAAGCAACAGTACTATTGAACACAGTTATCTAATGGGAAGGAATAACACAAATATATATCAGAAACACCATACACAACAACCAATTTGCAAAATTAAAATGAAAATCTCTGCTTTTCGTACATTCATCCCACCTATCACTTAAATAACACGCTATTCATAAAAAAAATGTTAACAAGTAGCCCTAGGCCTAACCACATAAAATGAACATCTCAGTTTTTCGTAAATTCATCCCACCTATCAATTAATACGCTATTCATGAAAAAAAGTTAAAAAGTAGCCCTAGGACTAACGGCATAAAATGAGCATCTCAGTTATTCGTACATTCATCCCACCTATCAATTAATTAACAACCCATTCATAAAAAAAAAAATTTTAACAAGTTTTTATCAAATAACCCTAGGTCTAACCACATTAGCAATATATGTAAGAAATTTTAAATTTTGTACGATTTAAAAAAATATTAAATATATTTTTCAAAGGTTTGTTTGCATTTCTTTCTATCTTAAAAAAAGGGCCGAAATGTTTTCCCCCTTACTATCAGAATATAAAATTTTTTTGATGCATATATTTATTTTCTGAGAATGTTGTTTGCAATTTCTCATTTCCATTTCTTTGAAACGACGAGCCAGTAAACGTCTCTGCATTAAAAATATACAAAAAAGAATGCTAAAAAGCTGTTTATTCATAGGAACATAAACTTTTCGTCTCTTTTCAAAAGATCGTGTCAAGGAATAAATTAAAAATATTCACTTAATACAAACATTCTATTTTATTTAGGAATATGTTGATATGTACCGCCATGCTCTTCTCTTCAGCTTGCTTTTACGCTTGTTTGCGTTTGAGTGTGATTTTTTTGAACTTTTTAAAATTAGTTCCACAGATGTACTTCTTTAATGCAAGAAAAACATATGAAAGCCTTTCAATTTTTTTTTTTTTTTTTTTTTTTTTTTACATCTGCTATTTTATTTTTTAATTTTCGTTTAGGTGTGGGAGGGGAGTTTCTATTTGCAAATTCAAAGGAGAGAACTAGAGAGTAGGAGCGTTGAAAAGCTGCCAATGACGGCTGTGATAGAAATCAGCAATCTAATTATTCTCCACTTGAGTAATCAGATCCCCGCCTATAATACTTTGAAATAGCTCCAATGCTCCAAATACCCTTTATATAGCTCCAACGTTCTGCTACGCAAGTTGTCATGCGTATTGTATTTTGTTGATGCAATAGAACATTTTTTAAAGAAATTTCAATCTATTTCAGGGCACTCAAAAACATTTTTAAAAAAAAATGTTTTTATTCAAGTTAGAAAATTGGAGTTTTTAAGTGTTCAATTATAAAGAATCTAATTTTTAAAATATTGATTAAAATGAGATTTGTATGAAAATACTTAGGGTGAGAAAAGAAATGTAGGCAATTAAATTGAAGAGCGGATTTCGTTTTAAAACTTTTAGAACGGAGTTCTCCAGCCAATTCAATTCTCATTAATAAGATCTCTCAGTAATATTAGTTCTAGTGTGATTTTCAATCTCATTTAGGGACACCCTCACTCACATCCACACACATACACACACACACACACACACATGTGCGTATGTGTGTGTGTGTGCGTTTGAGTATGCGTGCGTACGTAAGTGTGAACTACGAACATGTGGAGAAATATTTCTAATTTATTCTTTAATTATTTAATCGCCAGATAAAAAAATGTAAGTAGTTGGAATAAATAGTTGATAATTTCTTTAATAATTTGTTTAAATAATTCATATTGCCATTAACATATTTACTTAATATTTTACGCTTAAATTATGCTCCTTCACCCTTTCTGAAAACACAATGTTTTCTCATCATTGTCACCTCTTGTTGTGTTGTTCGTAACGTACTTAATTGGAAAACGAAATCCAGCAATGCAAGTAAGAAAATGGAAAAAGTAAAACTAAAACATTTAAAGATACAGATGAAACTTAATTAATAAATTCTTTTCTTCTTCTTTTTTGTCAGCTCCATTGTTCATGTTCAACTTATGATGATGATTCTTATTTTATATATATTAAATAAGAATCATCTACTACGATGATTCTTATTTTCTTAACTAATTCTTTTTATATTAGCTTTTCGCCTTAATAGGAGTTATTTAATAATTTTTTTGTAATTTTTATATGTTACATGTTTTAATTTCTGCACTCTTATTTACACTTATTGGTTATAGAATTGTTGTTGAGTACAAAATTAGAAAAATAAAGCTTTTCATAAACGCAAAAAAATCATGTTACAACAGTAAATATTCGTGATAATATGTGACATTAAGAACTGTAGAAATTTATTTTGAAAATGATTTATTTTAAAAATGAATTCAATTTCATTTATGCTTAAATTAAATTGAGCTTAAATAGGAGTTGAATTTTTAATTCCTTAAAATGTAAACATTTAGGTCACGAGAAAAATAAGTTTTTATATATAAATTTCAAGTTAAAATTAACAAAATAGCAAAATTAAACTCTCATAAAATACCAAAGGAAGAAATTTAAATGAAATGTACAAAATTGTTAAATATGTTTTAAAATAGGAAAACCGGTGACAAAATAAATATAAACTTTTTACTACTAGTTCATAATGATTCAAAAAATAATTTACATAAAAAATTATTATAATATGAACAAATAAAAATTCACTATGATATAGTAAAGAAAATTTTAATGAAAAAAAGGACATTTTTATTCAACAAATGCCTTCCAGTTTCTCGATAAAAAGAGAAAAAAAGATCAACATTAGATATCTCGCTCCACTCTAAATGAATACATAGATTAGAAATGAATTGGGTGCTTTTGACTTTTCAATTTAGAAGCTTCAAAGGAGTCATTTGAATACCGATTTAACGTCATATTTGTTGCCACGGATGGTTGGCTACTTAGTACTTTACGGATGTGATCCATACTGGATTGAGGTAATTTCACACATTTCCAACCAGGATCGCCAACTTTGTCTCTCTCTCTCTCACTTTTTTTTTTTTGTCTTTTGCAAAGGCAATATTCCTTTAAAAGGGAGGAAAATGAATAAGGTGGAATTCGAATATATTAGCCTATATGCCACTTTCCCCTTTCACATCTGAATTGCGGCAAACAATAAAAGGCTTTGATTCCTCATCTGATGAAAGAGATGGGATACTGTGGATCCGAGTATTGACCTGTGAAGAGAAGAAATAACGAGCTCAAACAGCATTTTACTGCGCTTCTTTATTTAGTCATCCAATCAATAGCATTCGTGTCAATTGGACCGAACAGTTCAATTTCAAAGAACATGACATTTTTTTCAATTCGTCGTAATGGAATTATAATACAAACTTGTTTTGTTTTAAATTGGAACACAGAGTTAACTGGAACATAAAATTGCCTCACAAATAAACTGAGCTTAATTTCTATAGAAACTCATTGAAATGTCCCAAACTCGTATGAATGCACTCGTTTAAATGTAGAATTTGAGTAAAATTTATTGACACTGGCTAAGTAAACACTTTCCCAATATCACTTATTTGATTTAAGTAAATTTTACTGAAAAAATTTCCATTGCACTGTTATTGTCCTGAAAACTCACGATTCCAAAATGTATGTTAACGACAGGGGGAGAGATCAATTAAAAAATGTATAATTAATAGAAATCAAACTTAAAGATTATGTTTACAACAAGTAATCATAATTTCACTATATTCAGCAAGCTGTTTAAAATATGTTTGATGCCCATTTTTACAAATATTTAAGAAGTAATGGAGAGATATGTAACGAAAATCAAGATCAAATAGATATTGTAGTATAATATTATTTTGTAGAAATGAAAATTAGATAAACTACATAGTTTGAAAGGTAGAAAAATAAAAAGTAATTTTTAATTTAATTTCAATTATTTTCTTTAATTATTTTCTTTCATTAATTTTTATAATTTAATTATTTAATTGTATTAATTTATTTCGTTTTTTTTGTTAATTTTAATTTTCTGATTATTTTTTTTTTTATTTTTCAATTAAATTATTTTTTGAAATGTATTACCACCAAAATTTAGTGTTAAATGGCTATTCCATTATAAATATTTAAAATAGCTGACATTTTTTTTTCCAATTCTTGGAAAATCGATGAAATAATATATAAATATAACAAATATAATATAAAAAAATAATAAATATAATATGTTTTTATTTAAATTATACGAATTTTGGTGTAAATTACAATCGCTGCTATTTTCAAATTCGTAATTTAATTTTATTATACCACTTTTTTTTACAATTTTCAAAATGGATGTACTTGTAAATATTGTTGTAGTAAATCAATTTCTTTTGAATTTTAAAGATAAAATGGTTAAAAAATTTAAACTATTCAATTTCCACATGGCTTTCAAAATTATGTTTTGAAATATACTTAAATATCAAAAATAATAACAACTGTAATTTCAAAATGAATAAAGTAACAATCGAATACGTTACAATCTCTTTTATTTTCAAATTCCTATACCACTTGTTTAACAATTTACAATATGTACATAATATTGTAGAATAAATTATTTTGAATTTCAACGATAAAAAGGAAAAAAACTTGCAACTATTCTGTTCTCCACATAGCTTTTAAAATTATTTTTTGAAATGCACTCAACTATCAAAAATAATCAAAACTATAACTTCAAAATTAATTTTTATATTTAAATTTTAAACATCATTTTCTTTTCATTTATTTCTACATCTACAAATAAAGCCTCTGGTTCAAAAACTATAGCATCCAACAAATTGCATTTAGCTACAAATGAGTATATATTTAATTAATAGTTATATACGTAAGAAAAGTTTTAAATGTGGACCACCTTTGACATCATCCCATGTGGAAAGAAGGAATTTTATAAAGAAGTATGAGTTGTGTTGTAACAAGCGTAAAATTTATTCTGTAATAGAGAAGATGCAGGCGATATCTGCAATTATACTTTTCCTGCAATCCGCGAGAACTGATACAACCATTATCTTCCCTTCCCCAACCATTGGGCGGAAGCTATTTACCATTAATAAGCGTATACTTAGACCACTCTTATTACCCTCCACATTTATCACTCCCTAAAGTAACTTGCGAAACTTGATCACCAGTTATTATTAAAATCAACTTATTCAATTTTTGCTGAGACGTATTGCGCGATAAATTCATTAGGGATAATCTTATCATATTAAAATAATATATTTGTTTTTTATGTGCATAGTGATTTTTATTATTATTATTATTTTGGTTTTTACTGTACGGTCATTTTTTCTACACTTTAACTTGGATTCCGAACCACTAACAAACATCCATGTCAGCGCTAGGATTCATACCTGAAACATCAGAGGCCAGAGCGCTAGCCGATTGGCCAGCTGGCCTCTGTGTGCATAGTGAAGGAATAGTAGCAAGTCTATCACAGCTAATTAATGAAGACAATGCCTCTTATTTCATACAATTTATTAGCAGTTTAAAGTACAAGTTTAGATTTTTTTAAAAATAATTTCAACTTTAAATCAATTATGTATTGCTTGCCTAAAATAAATATGGAGGATAATGTGAAGTTGGATAGTAATTTTGATTACTGAATGATCCGAAATTGAATACAGGCCAAAGGTTTTCTGTGCTTATGGCCAATAAATCTTTAGGCCAGAACATCCTTCCTTTCAGCTCTTTCCTCTCTTTTTTGACTTCAAATAGTTTTCGTCGTTCTCTTTTTGAAGTAAAATTTTTTAAACAATTACAAATGGAATAATTTCCGATTCCCAAAAATATACATACATAAAAATATAAAATAAAATATGAAAAATAATAACTATAAAATGTAAAAATATACATATATAATATATGTATATATATCTATATATACATATATAGTAGATACATACATACATACATAGAAATTGTTACAGATTTTATACATATATAAATATATATATGAAAAATCTGAACAATTTCTAATGTTTCTTCTTTCTTTCATGAAATAAGCATTGAAAAGGAATTGAAGTATAATTTGGGGCTAATTATAGATTAGAAGTTATCAACTACTATTTAGCAGTTCCTTCATTTAACTGCAAAAACAAATCAATTTTCAGTTCTTGGTGTTTTTAGGAAAAATAAAAAAAATATAAACAAAACTCAAAAGGGGTTTTATAAAAATATCATGAAACATCATAAAGCCATATTATCATCACATACAAAAGAAGAAGTATAATGTTACAACACATTTGTTATACTTCGTTAAATTTTAGTTACTGTATATAAACATAAAAACACAGAAATGAGCGAAATGAAAGCCAAATTAAATTTAATTTTCTTAAATTAAATTTTCTTCGACACAAAAATATATGTAACCTGCAATAGATTAAAATCTGGACCATCAACTGGCATCTTCAGTTTGAGTAATTTCCCGCTTCCTTCAATGCATTTAAATGGCACAATCCAATTAAAAAGTTTGAATAATCTGGCTAATCCAAAGTTATCCTGCATGAAGTCAAAACACTCGTTATAAGAGGAAACTTGTAATAGTTGGATTTGTGGGTGTAAAAATGTGTTGCCATAGTGATGTTACTTTCTAGCAAACCTAGAATTTACCAAGAGAATACGCAATTTCTTACATAACTTTTATTTAGGTTTTATATTTTTACGTTTGAACTACACTAACATTCTTCTTCTTCTTCAATGCCCTCTGCCTACTAGCTGATTCACTAACATTAGCGAATGAAAATAATGTAATTAAACAAAAAATTCATAAAAAATAGCTATAAAAATTTTTTTTCATTAAAAAAAATGTGAATTGAAATATAGATGAACAAAAAAAATCACCTTAAATCATTCCGGGAAAGATATAGATAAAAAAAATGTATAACTACATTTATAATCAAGTTCAAAATTATTGCTGTCCCTTCTGAAATGTTTTTTAAAAAAAAAACATCTACCAGGAAAGAGAAAACACTGAATGCCCGTTAAATTTCAAAAAAACTATGAAAAAAAAAAATTTTTTTTTTTAATACATTAAATAACAAATTGATAAAGCTTTTCTAATTGTAAAGTATTATAGATATTGATTCTTTTCTGAGCACTGTATTATTTGGGAATGGTTTCTTCTATGACATCTATAATATTTTATGTTTAAAACTAAATTGAATTTAGATAGATAATTCAGGATTGTACATCATGTATTAAAGGAACATCCTCATTGTTCTTCAGGGACTTCAAATTATTTTTATAAACACATTTTTTGTGAATAAAATATGATATTTTTTTATTCTACAGATTGTTAGATTTCAGTACAAAAATTAATTAATTTTGAATGATAAGACTAATATTCTGAATATTTTTATTTTTAGAAGTATACATTTTTCCATTTGCATATGAAAAAATAAACTGATTTACTGGCAACTGCCAACTGGCTTACCGATTACGGAGTACCAATGGGGATAGACCCCTTAACCGCCTCATAATTCGTATATACAGTTACAATTAATTATTGGCTGCTTAAAATATTAATAAATGATAGAAAAATAATATTTCTCAAAATTTAAAAATGATACTGTGAAAAAGTTAAAAAAATAAAATAAATAAAAGTAAGATTAGAAATAAAAAGGTTTAGAATAGAAAGAAAAAAAAAGAATTTAAGTGGAAAATTCGGTACAATTAGGGACCAGTTGTAGATGCCTTAAAAATTGTTAATTAATAAAAATTGTTTACTGAACGTGTGGGTCGTGATGATGAATCTGCAAAGTAAAAATCAGTTTCCATAGAAAATAAACTGATTAATATACTACAGTTACTAGCATGTTTTATTTAACGAGAAACAAAGGGATCTAAGTCGGAGCTCTCATCTCCCGTTATAGAAAATTGATTGTGACTTCAGATTGATTCAATCACGCATTCAAAAGCGAGGAAACAAAAAAAAAAAAGAAAAAAAGGTGAGGTGTGAAAATGACTTTTTTTTTTTTTTTTTAATTGGAAAGAGGAATATTACTCAGCCATTTTGAAGAGGAGGGAGGAAGGGTTCATAGACGACGCATCAGACTACTCAATTACACGAAACAAGGAGGTATGTAATCGTCTGCGCCTTGTTCCGACGTACCACTAAATAGGCAACCGCTCCCCTTTGCGCCCCTCGTGGGTGGGTGTATTGCATTAGACATTCTTTAGGGCATTCTCAACAACACAGAATATGTCGCTCGAGTGCAGAAAGACTTTAAATAAATTTTTCGACTGTAAAAACAAAAATATGTGCTATACTATATATATGTTAATCTTTGTATTCAGTACAAATTTGCAGCAAATTCTATTATTAAGATCAGGTTCCTTAAATAAAAAAAATTGTGCGTAATTATATGAAATTCAGAATGAAATAGCCTAATTGTGCATTATTTTCAATAATTTATTTAATAAATCATAATTTAACAAATAAATAAATAATTTAATAATAATAATAATCTACTCCTTCCTGACTTTGAAAAGGGAATGATATAAATATATTCTTAAATGCCTTTTTTTTAGCGAAACATCTGTCAAATTTATTCAAATTAAATTTTTTTACAATTGAAATTTTCTTTAATTTCTTTTTATATCACTGAATATCGTACTTTTTTTAACATTATTTTTATAAACATAATAATCTAACCAGTCTAATGAATACATTACGTTATCCTTTCTTTTGTACTACTTTCTTATATCTTTTCTTTTATATACATTATTCATTAAAAAAATTAAATCTAGAATCCATTTTCTTTTTTCTTTTTGAAGTATATATTAAACTATGAAGAATAAATTCCATCGCGTTTAAACTATTTTGAATTGAAGATAGCAGGAAGTAAATCACCACCATTTAATAACTTCAATAAAAAACATAATCATGTAAGTAAATAACATAATTACGTTATAAAATTGAAACCAAACATTTGCTTTTGAGTATAAAATATTTCTATGTACATTATAATTATAAAATATATTATAAAATGCATAATACAATAAAAATATTTGGTAATAACTGCTCTACTTCGTTCCAGTTTTAATTTGTGTTATAAATATCATGGTCATTGGTAGCCATTCATTTATTTGATAAACTATTTCACACTTATTATTAGCCTTCTTATATTTCATTATTTCCATTACTTTCTGATTAAAATAAATGAGATTTTTTTCATTGATACTTCAGATAATATTTGTATTTTATTCTTTCTGTTTGAAATATTTAAATTTTTATCGATAATTAAATAACGTTAAACTTCAAGTTAATTAGTTTGGTATTAAACAAAAAAATAGGGCTAATTTTAACGGGAATTGGTAAAGATAAAAGTTTTGAATCGCATTTTGAGACACCATGGAATTTTCTAAGAATTTTATTCGTGCTAATTAGGGAACAGTTCATAAAAGTTTTCACGTCGTTTTAAAGTATTTGTATATATGACAGTTCTGAATAAGGTAGCGTTGGAGATTTCAATTATCTGGATTACTCAGCAACATAATACAAGAATTTCATTCACTTCACTTAATTTCTATGCGACTTGGCGACGATTTAATGACATACAAATTTCTTACATAAAAGAATTTTTATTTGTTTAAAATGTGTGATTAATTGATTTTCACTCTAAGCAGAATGCTTAGTGACAGTGTTTCATTGTAGTTATCAGTATTAATTAGCTACCTTTCCTTTTAATTTCACTTACCAAGCATGCAGATTTCGCCTTTGTAATTTGTATACACATTCAAAAACGTTTAAAACCTGACAGTATTCCAATCAAAGTTTCATTTTTTGATAGAAACATGAAACAAAGCAATTCATTTTGGTTTAAAGGCAAGCTAGTAAAGGAGCTTGCTGTTAAGTTCAAATAATAAGAGGAGGAATTTAAGAAAAGTCTCCAAAAGCAATTAAAAATATCAATCCATTAGTATCATTACGATATATATATATTGTAGCATTTTTCTCGGAGTAAGAGTTTTTGTATTTCATTCCAAGTAGAGAGGAATGTATATTATTTGACAAGTATATAATCACAAACCATAACTCAAATTTGACAACAGACGAGCAGTATTGTGGGTAGTTATATTACATGCAATTAGTGCTTTGTACTAATGAGGACAACCTGTCACTGAACTCTGATTGCAGATATTCAGATATTATTGAGACTCATGAAATTTGCGATTGTTTGTGCGACCTTCATAGGTCGAAACAATTACACACGGAATATGAACTACACCATAAGTTTTTCTATCATGATTGGTGATCATCCATGAGCTATTACAATGTTAAATAAAGGAAGCTTACCCTCCCCCCCTTCCCTATTTTGATGGATTTCCTTAAAAAAAAGGTTTTATGGAGAAGAAAAGAGAGATTTCTGTGACGAGTCGATCAAATTGTTTTTTTTCCCCTCGAAGTGACTGAATAGGTTGGAGTTTCTGTCTGTTTCCAAAGTCAGCCTCTTGTGGTTAATGTTTCATGTATCAGCGTGATAATTAAAGTCTGCCGCAGACCACGTATTTTGCCGCAGAGTTTCGACGTAGATTCGAGACCTTTGTAAATCTCCGACTTTGGACTGAATTAAACTTTCAAAATTTATATTTTTAATTTTCATTTATTTGTATAATATCCCAGAGTTATGTATTTATATAAAGGGCTTTTAAATAAAAATCAAAGTGCTCGAATGTACCTGAAACTGGTCCTCTTCTTGAAGCCGTTATAGGTCTAGTGTAGGCCAAGGCTTAAAATATATATCTCTGCATTTGCAAGCATTTTAAGTAAACTACTTTGATATTGACAGATACATTAGAATACAGTTTAGAAGGCACAATTATTTCAAAAACAAATTAAAAAAATTTATCGAATGCAAAACAGCGACAAATGCTTACATCAATAATTTAAAAATATTTGAAACATCTTAAAATCATAATATTCGTTATATATATATATATATATATATATATATATATATATATACTACTGTGCCCAAAAAGTAAGACCAATTGTTAATTTTTTCAAAAACTCTTTATTTATTCTTTCAAATTTATTTCATCGCCTTCAAAATTATCCCCTAGGCCTCCTTCAAGGAATGTTCACCGAATGCCTTCTGCAACATTCTATACATTTCCGCAAACAAAATTGAATGCAAGTTCTTTGCCCAATGAATTCAGACATTTCAAAAATCGCCGAAATCAGTTTTAGCGTCTCACAAAGCCGAGCGTAACTCAAACGCTAATGAATATTTTGGCGTCAAATTTCACACATATGTCAAGGACCATCAATCTGAAAAAGAAGAATAAATTGAAATTCCATAACCCCCTGGAATTTTAAATTGAAAATTGGTCTTACTTTTCGGACACAATGGTATATAACGAATATATATAGTTTCGCTTTAAATATATACCTAATATTTTTAAATAATATCGAATGGTCAATGAACAATAAGTTGTTTCATCTTCCTACTATCCAATATAAAAGTAAGTATATTATTATTATAGTTATTATTATTTATATACGTGCTTGCCATACTTTCAAACTGAATTATGACCACTGAGCACTGCAAAATGTTGCTTGGATTGCTAAAACATGAATATAAAATAAATAATATTGATGTAAATTAAATTTTAAATAATAATTTCAAAATCACTTTGTTGTAATTTTCAAATGCCTGTTTTCAAATAATGACGTGCCTCTTCATTTACTAATGAGGTTGGTATCTTTCGTCCTCTCATTCAAATGATTGACAACCCTCTCCATCCAAGCACTAACTGGGGAAGGAAAAGTCTGGATCAAATTTGGCACACGTGCAGTCAACTGAATTAAAATGTACCTGAATACTAATAAAGAGAAGAGTTACTCACGCTTCATCCTTCCAAATGATTCGGATCAGTTGATTACGGTTTGCGAATTCCGACCGTTGCTGGGTTACCCAAAAGGGGGATACGGAAAAGCGAGGGATAAAAGGAGAGTGGGGGACGTTCTAATATTTCAATCTATGCATTTAAAATCCTACTCTTTCCAGTATAATGTCGTCTTTACGATCTTATTACAATCTCTTCATGTTATAAACTGCAGATTTCTTTTGCGTTTTTAAAACATGCGAAATTGTTTTGGGATATCTTTAGTTCTTTTGATTTATAACAACAACTACTCTTCCTTCTAATTCCATTAATTCAACATCATTCTGAAACACCTCGTTTTACTGTAATTCGTTGTGTTGCTCATTTGCTCATAGGACAGAAATCGCACAACCTTTTATCGTCATCTCTTTTATAACACGTTTGCACAACCTTTTATAACACTTTGCTTTGTCTCTCAAGAAGTGCAGTATAACGAGAAGTTGAAACTGTAAACTATATTACTATAATAAATAATACCGTGAACTTTAAAAAAAAAAAATTGTAAAATAAAATGACTTGTTTCTTTTAAGAAAACTGTACTTCAATTAAGATGCTGATATTTGTAGCACAACATTGGATAGTCGTTCTGTGATACTTATGAACGGGGCTTTGTCGTAAATTAACTATATTTAACATTAAATAAATAAAAATATAAAGCAATTTTTTTTTACAAAAACCTTTTACATCGCACGTTTCTTTTATCTACCAACAGGATAAGTTTAATGAAAGGTTATTAGAAAATGGATTTCGAAGTATAAAAAAAAAATGGTTAAAAAAACCCTTTCAAGGTACATACAAACTGTTCTACATCGTTCAGTGGCTCTGGGGTTTTACATCTCTGATCTACACCCCACACATTGCAGCTAAAATTCTTTGTTATTATTGAATATTTTTCTAAATTGTGTAGTACATCTTGTATTCGAATCTCAGCATTACATATTCAACTGCAAAATGGCATGACAAAAAAACTATAGTTACTAAAAAAACTATAGTTCTTAAATTTGACTTTTGCATCAGCCCTTTCCATAACGTGAACTTTAAAAAAAAACCTTTCAAGGTGCATACAAACTGTTCTACTTCTTTTTAAATACTCCGTAATAGACAGTCTCAAGAAAAGCAGAGCAAGTCCATTCCTCCATTCTCTCCTTGGATGTTTTTCTAAATCCTGAATGAACTATGGTTCTTGTTACATTTCTTGATAAATATTTCTCATAAAAATTAATTAGTAATGAATTATATATGCCTGCAGTTTGGTGAATAGTAATTTGTGTTTCTGAACTGAAGATGTGCGATTGAAAATCTGATAAGCGAAGCTGAACTGACAACTCCACTGTCAGTGCCGAGAGTAGGCACAATAAATCTATAGGCCTTTCGTTCGGCTCAAGATGATGTGGAGGAGTACGCGAACTCTCGAAATGCCATTTCTAGAGTCGAGGCTTCCAAAATTAAGGCTGACAAAATGCGAATGCAGGCCTTGCCACTACAACCCCTGATACTCTGAATACTCTACATATTTGCCGTTCTATTGATAAAAGATTTGAATTTAAAATGATAAGCATTAAGAAACAATAACGAACAAAGGGTTATTTATGTTTTATTCTTTAATATAATTACTTCTAATTATATTAGTATTAATGAATTATGATAAAAATTTTTATTACTAATATAATTCCAGAAAAAGATATTTCACAAAATTGCTTTCATAAAGCATTCATTTTTTTTTAAACTCACAACACATGACACTATTCTCTCAAAACAACTTACTTTTTTATGTAAATATGTAACTTTCGTTATATTTATTCATAAATCACTTTAATATTTAAGGCCTGGTTTGGTTTGGTGAATAACACGTTAGTTTTCATACTAGGGGAGTCGAATTATTTAATTAATAAATGCACCCAGAGCTATCGAGTCGAAAATTCCTCCATCCGATAAATATTGGGGAAAGACAGAAAAAATTCCTTAGTCAGGAAGTTCTTCTGTAATAGCAGTAGATAGACGCCATCCTATAGTTTTCTTTACAAATTCTTCACAACTTACAAATATATATACACTCAAGAGCCAAAACATTATGATCACCTGTCAATAACGAGTTGCCCCAACTTTTGGCGCACAACACAGCTTCAACCCGCCTTGGCATGGATTAATACCAGTTAAATACCACTTCCACCTGATCACGTGCCTTCCACGTCATCCAGACGAGTTCATTGCAAAATGTAGGGGTGGTCTTATTTTTTTGGCTCTTGAGTGTATTCTTTTACAGTTTTTTCTTCAAAGTCATTAAAAAATTTTTAACGATCATTAAAGGAAACCTACGCAATAAAATCAATAATTCGTTTTTAACAAGTTTGTGCTCAAAAACAGTCTCATCTTAGATTAAAATATTGTTGTAAATACTTATAAAAAGTATATTTTTAGAATGCATTTTAATAAATGGAGTCATTGGCCTCATTAAAATTTTGTAAACAGGGAGAACAGTTGAATTTTGAATACAGAACAATTAATGCATAATTAAAAAAACATGTAAATCAACATTTATAATTATCTTCAAACACTTTTAAATTTCCATAATGATGATGAAGCCGTTGAATTTAGCAAGATAAAAAGACACAATTTCTAAAAAAATATTTGAAAAAATAACTTACAGAGGAGAATGGGGATATTTGATGATAAGGGATACTGGAGCCCCGCTTATTTTTCTATAGTAGGGTTATTTTCTTTCTAAAAATGGAAACATGCTGACATATTTAATGTTCTGCACATGTAGAAAAAAGAGCATTAGTATCATTTTGAAGTTGTACTGATTAATAGTGACTCTTTTTCTATCGGAAATTAATATTCAGGAGAGAGATTTTGATATTTGTAATCTAAGTTTTATCTAAAGATGAATCAATATAGCTTTATTTAATAATAACAACGATTTCAGTTAAATTTTGTATCTAAATAGTTCCAAAAATTGTATGCTTTATTTAGTAAAAGCCTGATAAACAAAAATTGTGATATAAGAAATACTTGTGACACTTAGAAAGTGGATGCATGAGCCAACTCTACTAAGATACATTAAGTGATTATTTGAGTAGTTATTTTGCTATAGACCTTAAGCTTAAAGATTTTAATAAGTTATGTATTATATGCTGCTTTCAATCAATGTTTGTGTATGCTGTGTATATGCTGTCAATTTTAGTTGTAAATGATGTATATTATGATTTTGTATATTAAATATTTTCACCTATAAAATTAATTATTATTTGCTTACGTACATTAATTCGTGTATGAATTTAATTATTTATAAATTATTAATTATTTTAAATTTTATTTTCATGGAGATGTAGAATTAAAAGTGTAGAAAAATTTCTAAAGGAAAAGCAAGAACATACATATGATATGATGCAGAAATATAATTCAATTCATTTTTAATTATCTATATTAGAAATTTTTCGTATTTGTATGGAATGTTCAACGATTTAGCGCCGGATAGGGAAGGACAGTAAATAAAAATTATCACTTTGTAAGGTATTTTGAAAGTCTATTACCTAACCGAACATTTGTTTGCTGAACATTACAGTACCGAAACATTTATTTTTTTGACGAAACCGAACCTTACAGAACATTACCGAATTTACCGAACATTTGTTTATTCCTCTAAAAAGAAAATTAATTTTTAAAATGCATTCTTATTTTCTTTTATTATGTATTATTGTGATGAGGAAAAGTTCCTTTACTGTTAAATGGAGATTAAGCCTAAAAAAATTATATGACGCACATATTGTATACACTTACAATCCGGCACTAAATTACGCGCTATTGTGGTTGTCACCCCTTCTGAATTGTTTATGCGTTAGAGCTGAAAAATATTATAACTGGAAATTACATTACAATATTAAAGTGGTATTAAAAAGTTTTTTTGTGCAAGATGGGCCTCATGTTACACTGAGTCCAATTATTTAATTAATAAATGCACCCAGAGCTATCGAGTCGAAAATTCCTCTATCCGATAAATATTGGGGAAAGACAGAAAAAATTCCTTAGTCAGGAAGTTCTTCTGTAATAGCAGTAGATAGACGCCATCCTATAGTTTTCTTTACAAATTCTTCACAACTTACAAATATATATACACTCAAGAGCCAAAACATTATGATCACCTGTCAATAACGAGTTGCCCCAACTTTTGGCGCACAACACAGCTTCAACCCGCCTTGGCATGGATTAATACCACCACTTAATACCAGTTAAATACCACTTCCACCTGATCACGTATCTTCCACATCATGCAGGCGAGTTCATTGCAAAATGTAGGGGTGGCCATAATGTTTTGGCTCTTGAGTGTATATATACGCGTATGGGTTTTAACCAATTTTATTGATAAAAGTTATATACTATGTAGTTTTTAGTAAAGTTGAGTATATATTCCTGAATTATCTTTTATAATAGCCAAATTCAGCAAATTTATGCTTTATAAATTTTAAGTTTAGGTATCTAATTATCTATAAAAAAAAAGACAAACCGCTTCTTGAGTTGTTGAATATATTTAATTCAATTTTCATGATGAAAATTATAGTTTCTCATGAAAAATAAAGAATTACAATTGCAACAAGACTCATGAAAGACCCTTCTCCATTGAAACATTTGACAGTTTTCACCTCTACTTCCTCCCTCAACCTCAGAAAACTATATGGACCATCGAGCAATTTTCTTTAAATACACTAGTGAAGCCCTTAAGGTTTTGATTCTCAATGCATTGCAAATATTCCAACGTCCACATGTCTAAGCAAATAGATTGCTGAAAGGTCCGATGAACACTCAAATTCTCTTTGAGGAAACCCTTGAAGTCGAAGCTATTCAGAACATCTTTTGAAGCGATAGTCACCTGTAAGTTTAAGTTAATTGAATGAAAAGATTGGGTTTCAATTGATGCCAGAAAGGGGCAACAGTTAATTAGTTGACTTATTCATACATTTGGAGAATGAAAATTCAATAGTATTTTCCCTCTGGACTAGAAACAATCCTAAATCTCATTTACAATTACTGATTGATCTATAAATTACTAATCTTTTCGGTTTGATTACTATAAATTATCCGTTCTTTTTATCAGAGATTGTTTATAAAACATATTTTTTTTCTTATAAAGAAATTAACAAGCGTTATTTTTTGTAACACATTATCCAACTTGAAAAAAAAAGATATACTTACATTATTTTTATCTACCACTAAAATGTTTTATCGGCATTTAATGTTTAACCTTCCAAAAAAAAACCAATCAAATTCAAAGAGTAATAAATTTTACGAAAATGAATCATATTTGCAAATTGTCATTTTACATTTTTTACTCTCAAATAATATTTTTCAATAGTTTTCTGATCTTTTTTTCCAGTTCAAAATAATTTACAAATATATTTTCATGTTTTCAAACTATAATAAACATGAAATTAATTAACACTTTATAATTAAAGCTTTTTTTTAATCACTTTTGTAACATCTAATTCAATTTTGCTCTATATGTGATCGTTTTATAGCTTCGCATTTGTATTTTTTTACAAAATTTTCAATGATTTAAAAAGAGTGTAATTTTAATAAATGTAATTGTCGTTCCGCTCAACTCTTTTCGCAATTCATTTTGCAGATAAAAGTTTGCTTTGATTGAATTTTTTTATCAATTTATATTTACAATACTTAAAAGAAATAGTCGAATATTAATAAATCATTTTTTAATGTATAAAATAAAATCAGGAACATTTAATTATGTTTTAAATGATTATACCAAATGTATTTTAATGTTATTGATCAGTATAAAGATAATATGCTACGAAACTATCTTCAAATTTGTGTAGCCATTTGCAAAGCAACGGATTGATAAAAGACAATCTATTCTTCGTCATTGAATTGATTCGGTCTAATAGCATTTATCAATTAAATAAGGAACTTCAGTCAAATTCACTTAAGTATAAAAGAGTAATGATAAAGCTTTTGAAAAGGTTATTTTTCATCTAAAGTTAAACAAGAAATATAATATTTACATTCCGGGACAATTAAGAAGCTTCAATCAAGAGACATTGGATCAAAGTAGTATTCCGCATATCGAACAAGATATCTAATTAATTTGAGTCTATATCTCAAATAAAAAAATAATAAAACGTTGTTCACTGGCGATACATGAAACTATATACGTGGCTAGAGTGTATTACAGAGATCTCATCTCTGCTTCACTGAAAAACAAGTTCCTTTAATTCATGTATTTACTGCAATGGCAAATTTCAAAAACAGTGCATTTCAATTACACCAATTTGGTAAGCATTGAAGATTATTGCAGGGAAATAATTTACACTTTCTGTTTTTGACATACAACATATAAATTAATTGTACTCACAGCAGAGTTCTTATTTACAACAAAATTCTTTCATCGATGTTTTTAGATTTTTTATTGACTTTTAACATATTATTTCCATGTAATTAAAATAATAAATTTCACTTTAAGGAAACTTAATTGTATTTATTCATAGTTTTACGTAGTGAGATTTTATGTCAAACAATTTTTAAAAAATTAACAGAGCTTTTAATTAAAAAATTGCCAAGAGTTGATTTTTGAATATTTTTTTAAGAAGACTTGAAATATGTTATTTTTTGCCATGTAAGAATATATGTATAATTGAACTCAAGAATATCTTTGCCTGCTTTATCCAAAATTTACACATTTGTCATGCTCGTTATAAAAATTTCACCTGAAATTACATCTCTAAAGGAATTTATTTATTAGTGAATATATCTTAATTACTGGCATAAAATTTCAATTTGAATTATAGCATATATTCAAATATTTTTCAATAAAATATTAAATAAGATACATAACATGCATATTTGTATTTTGATTTTTAAGTGAAACTTCCTGTTGTATTTCGGAAATTTTGGTTCTTCTTTTATCTGTCAAAGGATTCATGTTCTTTTAGATGTATCCTATTGTATATGTTGCTGTCCGCACCTATAAGGAGTTATTGCTTCCAGTGAAGGATTTTGAAAGAAGCTGTTTTATATTTGCAAATCGTTTACGATAGAATTAATTATGTATTGTATTGTAGATTTACACATTATGTGTTGTTGGATTCCTTTCAAATTTATTGTTTATTCCTTAAACAGTAGGGCAAATATCTAATCTCGTGTAATATAGACTTAATGTAAGACGTATAAATAATAAAGTACTTATTCAAAATTAAAGAATTTTTAATTAACAAGTTATATGAGACATATTTTCATCTCTAAATGCGAAAATTAAAAATGTTTAAAAGTAGTTTTTTTAAAATTTAGTATCGAATTAAAATTAAAAAAGAGATTTATTAAAGGAACAATAGATTTAATGATAATTCGAGTTTTTAGTTGATTTAGGATTTTCCTTTCATCGATTGAATATCAAAAGATTTTAACTAAACAAAAAAATAGATTTTTGAAATACACCAAATCGAAATACTTTGAACACCAAGCTAAAGTGTAAATTTCAGAAATAGTATTATTTTTAGGCTTAATGAAAAAGGAACAGTTATCAAAAAAGTATAAAATATACAAAATTGTATTATCAAAATCACTAATTATTTAGAAATTTTGATATTGAATAAAAATTGATCAAATCTTTCTTGTTTCTTTTCCTTTGTGTTTGGAAATTGCCATTTATAATTATTGTTTTCAAGGTGATTTTTTTTTCAATTTCAAGTATTGATTGAAAGAAAAAATTAATTATTCGATTAATTTTTCTGATCTAATTTTGTTTACATGATTGATAATTGCATCCTCATATATTTATTTTTGCCAAAAAGTAGAAGAGGAATAGAAATACTATTTTAAGGATTATAAATTAGATAAAATACGTTTACATGGAGATATAAACACAAATAATATTAAATACATACTCAAAAAATGCATTAGTTATTTAAAAATTATAGTTCTTTCATGTTAGAAAATCATTTTTTATAACTTATTCTCGAGAAAGAAATTTAATTCGAAGAAACAAAAATCTTAAAAAGATCACATAATTTTATTTTTAATATTTACAATCAATTTTAATAAAATATATGAATTTTTAAAATTATTTCTAGTAACGAAAATATTTAAGAGATTTTTCGTAAAAGATATATTAATCTTCAGTTTAAAACTTAATAATTAATTAGATGCTTTTAAGATTTTTGAATGTACAATGAATTACTTTCTCAATTTTGTTTTTATACATCTGTAATTTAAGAGTTATTTTTGTGTATATTTCATCAGATGATAAATCCTTAATCTTAAATCAATAATCTAATTTAGGAAGTTTCGAAATATTCAGTCATATCCTCTTATAAAAAGAAAAACTTTCGTCACTTTCCATATAATGTTATTCGTTATAAAGTTAACTTAGCAACCTAATGAAGCATGTGAATAAAATATTCGGATAAAATAAATAAGTTGTTCATATTTTTGTTGTTAACAATAATAATTTTATTTTGTTGAATTCATTTCAATTCACACGAAATCAACGTTTCTTAATTGATTTAAAAATTTCATTTTCTCGCAAATTCAAATATTAAATTCAGAATCTTTCATTCCTCTAATTTACATTTTAGCTATTTTTATGATTCTGAATGAGATTTTGGAGAAATTTGGAATCATGAGTTAAAATAGTTTCATAAGTTCTCTGTAAACAAGTAATATAAAAATTTTTTTTAAAGTCAATTCCTACATTTATTTCACTCTATCGCAGAAAGTCCCTTATAAATAATTTTCATTCATTTTTTTTGAGTTTATCTGGTGCCATCTATTGATAGATATATGCAACTTAAATTTAAAAAAAGCCAAAATTAATTAATTAAATTTAATGAAATTAATATCTGAAAAAACTGTCATCCACTACAAGTTCAAAAAAAAATTTATTTGAACTTGAGTGGATGAATAAAAAGTATTTTATTAAGGATTGAAAATTTGAACAAGATATATATAGTGAGAGTGTGAGCTAATAGAAGGAATAAAATTCAATATCTACATGACAACAAGCCAAAAATTAATAATAAAAAAATAATCTGAATCTGTGAACAGTTTGACTAATTCGAGGAGAAAAATATTTTATTTATTCCGTTTTCATCTTGCACAGCGTGTATATATTTTATTAAATTCAAATTACTTTCGAATTGAAGAGGAAAAAAATTTTAACTGCTTTTTTTTTCTTTGTCATTCTTCTCTTTGAATTTTATATGTGGTTTTTCTTCCTGATATACTAAACCAGATTAAAATTATAATACAGGGTATGGTACAACTATGGTATTCTTTATACAATTTTTGTCTGTTCAATTTATTGCTCAAAATACTGTTAAATTAATATTAGTAATTTCACTTATTGCTAAAAATATAGTTAAATGTTAAAAGAGAAAGTAAACATTGTTTCAAAAACTGGAATGTTCTCCAACGTTGCCAAAACTAAAATTTGAAACTCTTTCTTGAATACTTTATTACACCTCTAATATAGTGGACTTGAATTTTTTCTGAAAATATCATGGATAAAACCCTAAAAGTTTTTGCAAAGGTAAAAACATTTAATCCAAAGATATTTATTTCAATTTCAGGATTTATAAATATTGTCTTTTTAGATGATAAAGAAATGGTAATATTTCAATGATTGATTATCTCAATTAAACTTTTCTGATGATCATATTTATTGTTGATTAAAGATTTGTTCTTATGATTCTCCTTGTCATAGTTTTCCAGGCTGTTGAATATTTGAAGGTAAAAGATTTTCGTAATAAAATGATTATTTAATTTAAATGAAAATTTATATTTTTTGCAACTATCATAAAAAGAAAGTCATGACTATAATTTGTTTCTGAAATACAATATATATGTAAAAAAGCATATAAAAAGATAATTTACATTATGCGATTTTTTTTAACGGTAAAACACACCAGCCTCACCTTATAGCCCTTTTGTAACTGTCCATATTTTTTATATCCATTTGTTTTATCAACATGAACAATAAGTAAATAAGTAATGGAAAGATTTTATAGGAATTAAGTTAATGAAATAAATCGATTTTAAATGCAGTTTAATTAGTTATAACTAATTTTATTTTAGTTAAATAGTTATTGTTATCAATAGTTAATAAGAAACATAAAAGAAATCAGAATATTTTTTTTTATAATGTAGTTTCAAAAGCTTTAATAGTATTTTATAACTAATTTATAGTAAAAAATTACGGTATTTATTTATATTGAAAAGAATTATGTTGAAATGCTTTTCTGGTGTTCAGATTTATTTTTAATTCATTTGGAGAGAAGTAATTTAGACAATTTGGTTTTTTTGCTACTTAACTAAAAATGTATCTTACTAACAATCAGGAATCAAACAAATTTTTATTTATTGTGTTTCAAATTATTAAATTCACACTTAGTTGGAAGATAGGCATGTATATGAAAATTTTTATTTAAGTAAATTTTATTTATGTATACGTATTTAGAAGGTAAAAAGAGCTAAACTTTAATAAATTTTACGTTTGGTAAACCTAGAGGTTCCATTATATTACACGTATAATTTTCTGAAAATTAAAAAGAATATCATTCAAGGAATTATATTCATAATTAGAAGAATATATAATATAGAAACAAGTAAATATGCTGAATTAATTAACGATAATAAGAAATTAATTAATGATATATTAATCATAAGAAATATTAAAACTTTACAAACTGAGAATTTAGAAGTGATAAACAATATTCTAGCTATAGTATGTAGCTATCTGAACTATGAAACCATAAGTAAGTTTTTTGCAGTCCTTCCCTGTAACTGTCGTTGTTGTTGGAGAATTCAACCTCCGCTTTGTCCCCCTGTGTTCCGTCCATTGTTATTTGCAGCACGCTTATTCAAAGATCTTCGCTTACAAGCGTTTAGGGTTTCTTTCCGTCTATTTTGTCACCCCACGCATGCCATATGTCATGTTATTGAAGTTGTCGTGAATGTCAATGAAAAAGTGTGTCCCCTTTCTGACTCAGTATTATGAATGATAAACAAAGCTAAACATTCAGAGGAATGGTACAAAATAATTCAAGTATTATAATCAAATATAATTTGTGAAAACATTTGTGTCACTTTTTCATTTCCTATTATTAGGTCACACTCACCCCTTATATATCTTGTTCAAATTTTTAATCGTTAATAAAATACTTTTTATTCCTCCACCCAAGTTCAAATACATTTTTTTAAACTTGTAGTGGAGGGCACTTGATTTTAATACAGTTTTTTTTCAAATATTAATTCAGTAATTAAATAATTTTAGTTCTTTTTAGATTTAGGATGCATGTATCTACCAATAGATGGAGCCAGATGTAAGAGGAAAATTTCAACTTTATTTATAAAAGACTTTCTGCAATATAGTTAAAAAAAAAGTAGGAATTGACTTAAATTTTTTTTTTATATTACTTGTTTTTCTTTCCTTCAACAAAATCAAAAATGCATGCATTCGAAAAACCAAAGAGAAAAAAAAATAATTAAAATAAAATAAAAAATAATACCTTACCACATAAGACATGGTGTCTTACTGATGTAATAAATAAAACACATTTTATTAGTTTAAAATGTGAAATATTAAATTAATTTATCCAAATAAGTGGGCAGACGAAATTCACAGAAAAAGCTCTAATTATTAACAACAATTATCAACAAAAAGGATAATAATTCTAATGTAAATCTTTCCTAATCGAATCTTTAGATTAACGGTATTTTTACATAGCCAAAAGTAAGATGATATAAAAAATAAATAAAAAGTCTGGAGCAACCTGCTACGAGTATATACGCGTTGTATTTCCGAATTAAGGGAACCGAGTTAAAATCTGGCATGAGAAATCTCTACCGAAAACTTCTGTATCTGTGGCGAGAATGTGCATTATCCATCCGTAGGAAAAGAAGAATTAGAGAACTGTCCATGCGCGTTCTGAGACTGTTCTTTAACATTTATGCAGAAAAAATGCGATGAATTGATACAACGATGTAAAAACCCTAACACTAAATCTATTACATATTTTTCCATTCAATTGGTGAATCACTTAAGTGAATAAGTTTGAAGAAACAACATATTACTTATAAATTCTGAAGGACTTTGATCAAGAGCCTTAAATTGCAACGACACAAGTTAATGAAATGAAGAAATTAAATTAAGCATAATTTTTTTTAAACTACTTTCAAAATAACATAACAGACATTTTCATTTTTCAGCATTTGAAAGATGAAAGTTTATATAAGTTATAAAAGTTTTAAACTTTTTTAACATGTTTAGCTACACAAAATCAAAACAACTTGGCGAATATTAGAATATAGGCAAGATTTCCTTCATGCTACTGAATATGGCATAAAATATCTTTGAAATACAAACATTATGAGTTTATCTTTGCTTTTTTTTGTTCAGATATTTTTAGGCAGGTCATTAAATACAAAGTTCGATGATTCTTCATACAAAATAAACAATCTGATAAAATCCTTAAAATTAAATAAATATACATATATATATATAATATATATATATATATATATATTACCAAAAATATATTACCAATAACGACTTTCATAAAAATAATTATTAAGATATTTAATTAGATATGTTTTAATAATGCTTTTTTAAATCATCATTAACAAATTATTATCCTTGATATGATGAGAATTCATAGATATTCCTTAAATCGAATAAAAATTTTATTTTTCTACTTCATGAAATCAGATTCATAATTTCCTACGTTCATGTAATGCATCTTCCTCCTTACTTTTTTAATACACATCCATAGTCCAAACCTGGTAATGCATGAAAAAAAATTATGCATTTTTATAAAGCTTCGCATATGCAACTGTGTCCAAAAAGTAAGAATAGTTTTCGATTTAAAATTTCCGGGACATATGAAATTTCAATTTTTTTTCTTTTTTAGGTTGTTGGCACTGTCTTTGACATCTATGAGAAATATTAAATCAAAATATTCATTAGTGCTTGAGTTACGCTGCAGAGCCGGGGAACCAAGTTAGATTCTACCTACGAGTGCTAAATCACAACAGAAGTTGCCCCCACTTTTCCTCCTTCCATGAAACGTTATATCGTATAAAAACAATTTCTTGAAAATTAATATAACAAATCTAAGTTAAGAGCGAACAATTAAATAATAAAATCTAGCGCATAATTAAATAAGAATATTTACATTACAAATTACCTTCTAGAATCAATGCCATATTCTTCGTCGTTTGTCGGTGAACAATTTGTGGATATAAAATTGAAACAAGAGTCCTAACAAAGTACGAGAATAAGAAAGGAAAATAAAATCCTTTAGTTCATCTTTTAATGGAGTTTGTAGCTTATTTAAATCAGCTTAAATAATTAGCGGAAGTTTTCGTGATGAGCTGCAATAGTTATAAATGCATTTTCCACCAAGGTATGAGGGAAATTGCTACAATAGAAATGATGGCTTATTTTGTAGCAATAAGAAGGAACTCATTTTAAAGCAAAAAGTGCATTCACAATTTAATCCTCTCCTGAACAAATAAGGTTATATAATTTAATACGCATTGTTTAACATAATCATTGCTTCCATTTGCTATGGAATAAAAATATGTATTTTTCTCGTGGTAGAATATTCGAAATTGTCACTAGCTCTTTGATATTTATTTACCTGTTTTTTTGTTTTAATATACTTGTGCTTTTTGTTTTAATATGCTTGTGCTTTTCAGATTTTGATAAATATTTTGTCTTGACTATTGATGTTTCAACCTATGCTTTTATTTATACCATTCTATTGATATTTTAAAATAAGTAATCATTCTTTTTTAATAAGTTTAATTTTCTTCATTCCATTTATTTTTGTACTAAATGATATATAATTACTATTATTATGATCACTATTTTAAATGTCAGCAGGATTTTCATAGAAAAAACTTTCTTCCTATCAAATATATACATGAACAAATAAAGATGTTTCTGTGAACTGGCAAATTTCGCAAATAGAAACATTACTTTTAGAATTTTTACCAATTTTCAAGAAGGATCATTTGAAAAAGACATGTTGGGAAATTATGCCTATTAAGTAAATTAAGGAGACAAAAATTCAGTTTTCTATAGACTTAAAAAGAAACCTGACTTATCAGGTTTTTATTGTTTTATAGTTTATTTTACTTTTAAACATTATAAGATTAAATTTGATCAACAATGACAGCATCCTGAGGCAGTTTCATGTAATATCAGCCTTATATTTGTGAATGAGAGAAAACTCCAAAAATATCCCCCAGGCAGCCTTATTTTATGGCCGTCATTCAAACAGATGTCGAGACTTTACCATGTCCTGTCACAATCATGCATGCACTTCCTTATTTTTAAAAGATGATACTTCAAAGCGCTGAAAGCTTATTCAAAGCCTTGTTCACTTGCATGCTAATTGCATGCTTTACCTCTGAACCTCAAATTACATTTTTAATAAACGATTTATTCAACAGACAGTACAAATTTTGACCTAGATGAGTATACTCTAAAATGAAGAACATATTCCGAATGAAGAACATAATGAAGAAGAATGAAGAATATAACATGAACATGATCTTGCCATGAACATGAACAAGACATGCACACGAGCATGTCTTGTTCATGTCTTGTTTTTGCATGTCTAAACTGAAGAACATACTCTATATCTTCAATTACATACATTTTATCATATGCATTTAATTAATTATTTTAGATACTTACTTTTTTTATAAAACCCAATTTCTGTTCTCACATCAAAATAATAATGTTTTCCTATTATATTGATATACTTTTAGAAGGGAAAGTTCAATGATATCGACACATATACAAGTTTTTAATTTTGAAGAACTGTCCTAAAGAGTCCTTTTTCTTTTTGTATTAATTTATGTATCTGAGTGAATGATTCAAGTCTCCTTTATAATAAAGCGAGAAAATTATTTTAAATTCTACAACTAAAATTAAGGATAAAATGAAGACTATAAAAAATTATGAATATCATCTTATTTAAATTAATTTTTAAATTGGATTCCTGGGGCTTCAGCCACTTGTTTTCATATAAATATACTTGACTAGGAGCTCAAAATAGAAAAGAGAAATTTAGTTGGTTGAAGTACTAGGGCATTTATAAAATATATATGATTTCTAAAATGTAGAATGTATATTTTTTGCTATGAATAAAGAATTGTAGACATAAGAAATGGAGCATGAATTTGTTGTTCAAATTTAATTTATTTTTGAAATATATTAAATTTGAAATATATTATTTTTGAATAAAAGTGAAACACGAATTCGTTGTGCAACGTTAATCTCTCTCTGAAATATATTAAATTATAATTTTTATTTAATTAATATGATACGCTTAAAGAAATATTTAGAAAAACTCAAAGAAAATTGATAATGTGTATTATATCCAAAGGAGTTAATTTCAAAACAAATGTTTGTGCTGTATACAGTTATATTATTGATGTTTCAACCTATGCTTTTATTTCTACCATTTTGTTGATATTTTAAAATAAGTAATTATTCTTTTTTTAATAAGTTTAATTTTCTTTCATTCCATTTATTTTTTGTACTAAAAGGATATATAATTGCTGTTATTATTACTATTTATTTAAATTTCAGCATGATTTTCATAGAGAAAACGTTTTCGCCATCAAATATATACATGGAGAAAAAGAGATGTTTATATGAGAGGGCAAATTTCGATAAACAATAAAACAACATTTTTTTCTTTTTAATTTTTACCAACTTTCAAAGATCATAATTTGAAAACTTCATGTTGATGGAATGGAACATAATTTGAAAAAGATATGTTGGGGAATTATGCCGAATTGGATGCCTATTAAGTAAATTAATGAGACAAAAGCTCAGTTTTCGATAGACTGAAAAGGAAACCAGTTTTATCAAATTGTTTTTGTTCTACAGTTTATTTTATGTTCAAACATTATAATATTAAATTCAATCAGAATGACAACATCCAAGAAGACTTTCACGTAATATTTGCCATTCATTTGTGAATGGGCCAAAAAGTCGAAATTATCCTACAGGCAGCCTTATTTTTTAATCGTCTTGTGGGGACTTTATCATTTCCTGTATTTCCCTTATTTTGAAAGCTGATACTTTAAAGCACTAAACTTATTCAAACCTTTATTCACCTGAATGCTTATTGCATGCCTTATTTCTGAATGTCAAGCGGGGAAATTACATTTTTTAACAATGATTTATTTAACTGACAGTAGAAACATTGACCTTCATGAGAACTTAACATAAACATGAAAATGACAAGATCGTGCCATGATCAAGAACATCACATGAGCATGAAATTGTCAAAAACATGATCATGAAGAACGTACTAAATTGAAGAACATACTCTATATCTTTATTTACAAACATTTTTTCATATGTTCTTATTTATTTACTTATTAAAAATCACAGTTTTAAGCAGTGATTTATTTAACTGGCAGTACACATTTTGACCTAGATGAACATACTCTAAAATGAAGAACATACTAAAGAAGAATGAAGAATATAGCATGAACATGAAAATGAAGACATCCGCATGTCCAAGGCAATGAATATGACATGAACATGAACATGAAGAACATGCTAAATTGAAGAACTTTTTATCATATGATTCTTATTTATTTATTTTAGATACATACCTTTTTCATAAAACCCAATTATTGTTCACACATAAAAATAAAAATCTTTTCCTATTGTATTGATATACTTCCAGAAGGAAAAGTTATTGAACTTTTCCAATCGGCACATATATCATATTGGTTCATATACCAGTTATTTAATTTTGCAGAACTGTTCTAGAGAGTTAAATTTCTTTTTGTATTAAGTTATGTACCTGAGTGAATGATTCAAGACTGCTAATATCTAAACGTGAAAGACGTTTTATTTTACACAACAAAAATTTATTCTAAAATGAATAATAAATTAAATTGTAAAAGTAAGGAATATCATCTTATTTCAAACATGCTTGAAATTGGATCCCTGAGCCATCAGCCACGGGATTTAATGTATACATTCTTGAGTAAATATAAGAAAAAACAAGTAAGAAAAAGTATAACTCAGCTGCATATAAGAATAACTCATAAAAAACTCTACAGTACTTATAAAATATACATAATTTATAAAATGTACAATTTCTAAACTTTTATTTATTCTTCTGAATAAAAAATAGATATTAAAATTGAAACACGAATTTGTTGTGCAATGTTAATTTCTCTCTGAAATATATCAGATTATAATTTTTATTTAATTAATATGATACGCTTAAAGAAATATTTAGAAAAACTCAAAGAAAATTGATAATGTGTATTATATCCAAAGGAGTTTATTTCAAAACAAATGTTATGCTGTATACAGTTGTATTATTGATGTTTCAACCTATGTTTTTATTTCTACCATTCTATTAAAATTTTAAAATAACTAATTATTCTTTTTTTAATAAGTTTAATTTTCTTTCATTCCATTTATTTTTTCTACTAAAAGGATATATAATTGCTGTTATTATTATCATTATTTTAAATTTCAGCATGATTTTCATAGAGAAAACGTTTTCGCCATCAAATATATACATGGCGAAAAAGAGATGTTTATATGAGCGGGCAAATTTGGAGAAAATTTCGATAAACAATAAAACAACATTTTTTTTTTTTAATTTTTACCAACTTTCAAAGATCATAATTTGAAACCTTCATGTTGATGGAATGGAACATAATCTGAAAAATATATGTTGGGGAATTATGCCGAATTGGATGCCTATTAAGTAAATTAATGAGACAAAAACTCAGTTTTCGATGGACTGAAAAGGAAACCAGTTTTATCAAATTGTTTTTGTTCTATAGTTTATTTTATGTTCAAACATTATAATATTAAATTCAATCAGAATGACAACATCCAAGAAGACTTTCACGTAATATTTGCCATTCATTTGTGAATGGGCCAAAAAGTCGAAATTATCCTACAGGCAGCCTTATTTTTTAATCGTCTTGTGGGGACTTTATCATTTCCTGCATTTCCCTTATTTTGAAAGCTGATACTTTAAAGCACTAAACTTATTCAAACCTTTATTCACCTGAATGCTTATTGCATGCCTTATTTCTGAATGTCAAGCGGGGAAATTACATTTTTTAACAATGATTTATTTAACTGACAGTAGAAACTTTGACCTTGATGAGAACTTAACATAAACATGAAAATGACAAGATTGTGCCATGATCAAGAACATCACATGAGCATGAAATTGTCAAAAACATGATCATGAAGAACATGCTAAATTGAAGAACATACTCTATATCTTTATTTAAAAAAGCATTTTTTCATATGTTCTTATTTATTTACTTATTAAAAATCACAATTTTAAGCAGTGATTTATTTAACTGACAGTACACATTTTGACATAGATGATCATACTCTAAAATGAAGAACATACTAAAGAAGAATGAAGAATATAGCATGAACATGAAAATGACATGCGCATGTTCAAGACAATGAATATGACATGAACATGAACATGAAGAACATGCTAAATTGAAGAACTTTTTATCATATGATTCCTCATTTATTTATTTTAGATACTTACCTTTTTTATAAAACCCAATTATTGTTCACACATAAAAATAAAATGTTTTCCTATTATATTGATATAATTCCAGAAGGAAAAGTTATTGAACTTTTCCAATCGGCACATATATCATATTTGTTCATATACAAGTTATTTACTTTTGCAGAACTGTTCTAGAGAGTTCAATTTCTTTTTGTATTAAGTTATGTACCTGAGTGAATGATTCAAGACTGCTAATATCTAAACGTGAAAGACGTTTTATTTTACACAACAAAAATTTATTCTAAAATGAAGAATAAATTAAATTGTAAAAGTAAGGAATATCATCTTATTTCAAACATGTTTGAAATTGGATCCCTGAGCCATCAGCCACGGGATTTAATGTATACATTCTTGAGTAAATATAAGAAAAAACAAGTAAGAAAAAGTATAACTCAGCTGCATATAAGAATAACTCATAAAAAACTCTACAGTACTTATAAAATATACATAATTTATAAAATGTACAATTTCTAAACTTTTATTTATTCTTCTGAATAAAAAATAGATATTAAAATTGAAACACGAATTTGTTGTGCAATGTTAATTTCTCTCTGAAATATATCAGATTATAATTTTTATTTAATTAACATGATACGCTTAAAGAAATATTTAGAAAAACTCAAAGAAAATTTATAATGTGTATTATATCCAAAGGAGTTTATTTCAAAACAAATGTTATGCTGTATACAGTTATATTATTGATGTTTCAACCTATGCTTTTATTTCTACCATTTTGTTGATATTTTAAAATAAGTAATTATTCTTTTTTTAATAAGTTTAATTTTCTTTCATTCCATTTATTTTTTGTACTAAAAGGATATATAATTGCTGTTATTATTATCATTATTTTAAATTTCAGCATGATTTTCATAGAGAAAACTTTTTCGCATCAAATATATACATGGACAAAAGAGATGTTATTATGAGAGGTCAAATTTGGAGAGAAATTCGATAAACAATAAAACAACATTTTTTTTTAAAGTTTTACCAACTTTCAAAGATAATAATTTGAAAGCGTCATGTTGATGGAAAGGTACATAAGTTGATAAAAGATATGTTGGGGGAATTATGCCGAATTGGATGCCTATTAAGTAAATTAATGAGACAATAATTCAGTTTTCGATAGACTGAAAAGGAAACCTGTTTTATCAAATTGTTTTTGTTCTATAGTTTATTTTATGTTCAAAGATTATAATATTAAATTCAATCATACAATATTTGCCATATATTTGTGAATGGGAGAAAAAGTCGAAATTATCCTACAGGCAGCCTTATTTTCTCGTCGTCTTTCAAATAAATCTGGGGAGTTTATCATTCACTGTCTTTCCTTTATTTTTGAAAGATGATACTTCAAAGCACTGTCAGCTCGTTCAAAACTTTATTCACCTTCTTGCTAATTGTATGCCTTATCTCTGAATGTCAATCGGGGAAATTACATTCTTTAACAATGAGTTATTTAACTGACAAAAGGAACTTTGACCTTGATGAACATACTCTGAAATGAAGAACATAATATGAACATGAGCATGATAGATCAAGAACATGACATGAAGAACATGCTAAACTGAAGAACATACTGTATATATTTATTTACAAATATGTTATCATATGCACTTATTTACTTAATAAAAATCACAGTTTTAAGCAGCGATTTATTTAATTGACAGTACACATTTTGACCTAGATGATCATACTCTAAAATGAAGAATATACTAAGGAAGAATGAAGAATATAACATGAACATGGAAATGGCATGCACATGTCCAAGACAATGAATATGACATGAACACGAACATGAATATGAAGAACATGCTAAATTGAAGAAGATTTGATCATATGTTATTTATTTTAGATACTTACCTTCTTTTTATAAAACCAAATTATTGTTCACACATAAAAACAAAAATGTTTTCCTATTATATTGATATACTTCTAGAAGGAAAAGTTATTGAACTTTTCCTATCGGCACGCATATATCATATTGGCACATATAAAGTTATTTAATTTTGCAGAACTGTTCTAGAGAGTTCTTTTTCTTTTTGTGTTATTTTATGTACCTGAGTGGATGATTGAAGACTACTTAATTTCTAAACGAGAAAATCATTTTACTTTACTCAACAAAAATTTATTGTAAAGTGAAGACTAAATTAAATTATGAAACTATTGAATATCATCTTATTTCAAATACGTTTTCAAGTGGATCCCTGTGCCATCTGCCATGGGTTTTAATATATACATTGTTGAGTAAATATAAGAAAAAACAAGTAAGAAAAAGTATACCTCTTCTGCATATAAGCATAACTCATCAAAAACTCTACAGTACTTATAAAATATATATAATTTATAAAATGTACAATTTCTAAATGTTTATTTATTCTTCTGCATAAAAAATAGACATTAAAAATGAAACACGAATTCGTTGTGCAATGTTAATTTCTCTCTGAAATATTTTAGAGTAGATTTTTTTTTTCATCCATATGATCTGCTTAAAGAAATATTTGGTAAAACACAAAGATAAACTCATAATGTGTGTAATATCTATATGAGTTGATTTCCATACAAATTTTAGGATATATGCAGTAGGAGGAAAGGGATCTTTCCTACATTCTAAATTTTGCCAATTTCGTTTGATTGTGTAATCATTTTCACGCTATTTATTTTAAACGTAAGATTGAGACATATTACAAGGAAGATTTCGGAATTAACTATATACCAAAACTCATTTAATATGTTTTATTTTGGTAAATTTTGTCGGGAAATAGATAAAAGAAAATAAAAGTCCCAAATTTTCCAAAAAAAAAAAACCATTCAATCTATTCAAACATTGTGTCTTTAAATTTTTCATAGTTGTTTTCTACACAAACTGGTTATAAAACATTATCGTTACAAGTTTTCTATTATTGGTCATAAAAATTTTATTCAATTAAAAAAACAATTAAATTATTAGTATTTTTTTGTTTCCACACCATGCCTTGTCATAATCCCACATGGGCATCCTTATTTTTGAATGCTGGATTTTAAATCTCTGTCAGCTTATTCAAACCTTTGTTTAACTACATGGTAATTGCATGCTTTATCTCTGAATCTCAGTCGATGAAATTATAATTTTAAAGAATGTTTTATTCAACTGGCAGTATAAATCTTGACCTAGATGAGCATATTCTAAAATGTAGAAAATTTTCAAAATTAAGAACATACTAAAGAAGAATGAAGAGTAAACATGGACATGAACATGTCATGCACACGAAAATGAACATGAAGAACATGCTAAATTGAAGAACATATTCTATATCTTTATTTACAAACATTTTATCATATGTACTAATTTATTTATTTTAGATACCAATTTTTTTTAATAAATACCAACTATTGTTCTCATATAAAAACAATAATGTTTTAATATTATATTGATATACTTATACAAGTGAAAGTTTAATTGTAATTCAGTTCTTTTCTAGAGAGTTCATTTTCTTTTTGTGTTAATTTATGTACCTGAGTGAATGATTCAAGTCTGCTTAATATCTAAACGAGAAAATCTTTTATTTTCATCAAGAATAATTTATTGTAAAGTGAAGACTAAATTAAATTATGAAAGTAAGGAATATCATCTTATTTAAATCTCGTTTTCAATTGGATTACTGAGCCATCAGCCAGTCAGCCAAGTCAACTTTTAATATATACATGCTTGGATATGTGTGAGAAAAAAAAAAAGGAAGAAAAAGTATAACTCAGGAGTTTACTTCTACAGTACTTATAAAATATACATAATTTCTAAAATGTAGAATATTTATTTATTCTTCTGAATAAAAGATAGATATTAAAAATGAAACATGAATTCGTAGTTAAAATTTATTTTCTCTTTGAAATATATTAGATTAGATTTTTTATTTCATCAATATGATCTGCTTAAAGAAATATTTGGAAAAACACAAAGATAAACTCATAATGTGTGTAATAACTAAAAGTATTTATTTCCAAACAATTTTTATGCTATATGCAGTAGTAGGAAGGAGATATTTTCTATATTCTAATTTTTGCCAATTTCTGTTGATTGTGTTATCATTTTCAAGCTATTTATTTTCATCGTTAGATTGAAATATATTAGCAGAAAGATTTCGATGTTAACTATATACCGAAACTATATACTATAGAACTATATACTACATACATAACTATATACTGTACTATATACTATATACTTAAGTATATACTATAGAAAAATCATTTTACTTCCAACAACTAAAATTATTATGTAAAATGAAGACTATATTAAATTATGCAAGTAATGAATGTCATTTTATTTCAAACTCATTTTCAATTGGATTCCTGTGTCATCAGCCGTGGGTTTTAACATTCTTGGGTAGGTTTGAGAAAGAAAAGTATAATGTAAGGGTTGAAGTTCTATAATACTTATAAAATATATTTAATTTCTAAAGTGTAGAATGCATATTTCTACTTCTAAATAAAAAATACACATTAGAAATGAAACACAAATTCGTTGTTCAAATTTATTTTCTCTTTCAAATATATTAGATTATATTTTTTATTTCATCAATATGACCTGCTTAAAGAAAACACAAAGATAAACTCATAATGTGTGTAATATCAAAAAATATTTATTTCAAAAGAAATTTTGTGCTATATGCAGTATCAAGAAAAGGATCTTTCCACCATTCTAATCTTTGCCAATTTATGTTGATTGTGTAATTCTTTTCACGTTGTTTATTTTCATTGTAAGATTGAAACATATTACCAGAAAGATTTCGGTATTAACTATATACCGAAAATAATTTAATATGTTTCAATTTGGTAAATTTTGTCGGGAAATACGTTCAAGGAAACTAATGTTCAGAACTTTCCTAGAAAAAATTATTCAATCTACTTAAACTTTGTGTTTTTCAACTTTACACATTTGTTTTCAATAAAAAGCGGTTATAAAGCATTGATATCGTTACAAGAATTTTATTTGTCATGCAAGTTTTATATAATTAAAAACAACTACATTATTATTTTCGTTGGGTTTTTTTTTTGTTTCCACACGATTCATAAATGTAATTAATTCAGAAAAAACAATTCAAGTTATCTTTGCAACAATAATATTTTTTGTTTGTAATATACAATTTCACATCAGAAGTACGATAGATGAATTCCCTAATAAATTAAATCATTCCCTAAATAAAAATAATAACATATAAATTAAAACTGCTTTAACAACAATATTTTATTTTTATTTTAAGTTAAAGAATAATAACTAATATTCCTTTATGGAAATGTTTATTAAATTTTGTTGGGAATACTTTTTTTCACAATATGTTTTAATCTGTAAGTTCTGTAAAATTGTTTGGAATCTTGAAATTCTATTTAGAAAAAGGAATATGAAATGACAATTTTAATAGATGAACATTAAATGTATTTAATAGCGAGTTTTAAAGAATTGACCTTAAAATGTATTTGAAGGTAAAAATTACTATTAACGCGTAGTAGAAGAATGATTTTATTTAAAAATAGTCTAGAGTTTTTAAAATATATTAATAAATTGTTAAAATGAAATAGCTTCCTTCTCGCAACAATGTTATGCTGATGCATGGCACGAGCAACCGACCAATGAAATTGATTTGTAAGTATTCAATTTTTGATGAGATTGGAATGAATTTTATCCAAATAAAAGCATTTAAATGAGAAGCATAAGTGATTAAATTTGAAACTCGAATACAAAATTATTTGCATGCATTTGAATTATATTTAAATAATGGAAAGAGGAAATTAATTAAAAATTTAAATTTTAAAAGCATTAATTTTCATTTAATATCCTATTTGGTATGAAAATGTATTGCCTTTATTTAAAAGAAAATAACTTAAGGAATTAAATAGAACTATCTGAATTTTATTTATTTTTGGTTGTGTCTCAATTAAAAAGAAATTTTAGTTTTTAAATTAAGGCAATTAGTTTTTAAGTTCAGAGTGAGACGTACATATAACCGTTTTGAACAATATTATGAGGATCTTTCTTTATAATGAGTATATTTCACGAACGAAGCACCAACCCTCCTCCACAGTGAGGAAAAATCAGTTGTCAAAATCGTATCGTCATCAGTTGTGGAAAATTCCCCTTCCGAATTAAACAAAAATCCTAGGGAAAAAATAGGGGAAAAAACTGGGTAAGAGTCCAACTAAATAAAAGGTTTAATCTTTTATTTGTAATTCCAGATGTTATTATTCAACCGTGAAATAGACTAGGGTGACAGGTTACTTAAGGTGATCTACAGTTCCATTGGTCTATGGAGGAAAACATTATGTCGTAAATCTCCCGTGGGAATTTTTGAATACCCTGCAAAGCTCACAATTCAAAAGCCGTAATTTTTTTTCTCAAAACAATTTCAAAATGTGCAAAAAATTGGGAAAGGGGTAGATTTCGAGAGGGTAGGTTACAAAAGAGGAAAGGGTGCTAATTCAATGGAAGGAGATTTCAAAAAGTGTTGTCTAGATTTTTTTATATCTATATGAATCGATTACAGATTTACAAGTATACTACAGAATTAAAAAAAGCTTCTCGTGTTCTCACGCTATCGACAATTTTAATTATAAGTAGGAGCTGTATTTAATCCAACCAGAAACTTGAAATGCATGGATTGTGAAGCCCACCGCAATATGTTTTAGATTATATTAATTTTTTATAGAATTTATCTATTAATTTTGTTAGCAATTTGATGGTTGTTTTATCCTTTCCAGTACATAAAAATGATATTTAAATCCTTTAAAAATATCTTCACTTTTCCTTAACTTTCGAGAATGGTACTGGAACAATGCCAAAAACATCGTAGATACGTTACTTAAAAAAGCCAGTTAGCAATATTTACTGCGTCTTTTTTACCATAAACATAAAATGAGGCTCAACAAATGAGTTTCATGTTCTATATCATTAATTTTACGTTTCTCAAATTAATTTGCAAGAACCGAGAAATCAGCTAATTTTCAAGGACGGCAGTTGAAAAATAAGAAATTTGAAGCAGAATTTATAATATAGGGGTCATTCTAGTATACTTAATCCTAAGTGTGGTGCGTTTTGAGTAATTACTGAAACGGACCAACTTTGAAAAAGTGACATCGTTTTTAAAAAGTGAAATTGTTAAATACATAATCATTTCGCTTGATAACTATTACATTTCTAAAATTTTTTTTTTATTAATTTATTTTTTCTTAATGCGAGTTCAATGCATATTCAATTGTTTAATTTTTGTTTATAAGTTTTGTTGGAGTACGTATTATTTTTCATTTGGGATCGCTTTTATAGCTTCGCATTAATTTTTTTATAGTTACCAAGTTTCTGTGATTTAAAAAATGTGTAATGTTAATAAATATATTTGTCGTTTCGCTCAACTCTTTTCACCATTCATTTTGCGGATAAAGTTTGTTTTGATTGAATTTTTTTCACATCCATTTGTATGTACCTTATCTCAGAATCTCAATCGGGGAAATTACATTTTTAAACAATGCTTTATTCAACTGACAGTATAAATTTTGACATAGATGAGCATATTCTAAAATGAAGAACATACTCAGAATGAAGAACATACTAAAGAAGAATCGAGAATATAACCTGAACATGAACGAGATGTAATATCTGCCATACATTTGTGAATGGGAAAAAACTTTAAAAATATATTCCCTATTCAGTCATATTTTATAATTGTCTTTTAAATATATGTCGCGACTTTACCATGCCCTGACACAATCACGAGTGGGCTTCCTTATTTTTGAAAGCTGAGGTTTCAAAGCACTGTCAGCGTATTCAAACCTTTATTCATCTGCATGCCAATTGCATGTCTTATCTCTGAATGTCAAGTGGGGATATTACATTTTTAAGCAATGATTTATTTAACTTACAGTAGAAACTTTGACCTAGATAAGCATACTCTAAAATGAAGAACATAATCTGAACATGAACATGACATGACCATAACATGAAAGAGAAGATAACTTGAACATGAACATGAAAACATACTCTATATCTTTATTTGCAAACATTTTATGATATGTACTTATTTATTTATTTTAGACACTTACTTCTTTTTATAAAACCCTTTCATTGTTCTCACATAAAAACAATGTTTTTTTATTACATTCTTACACTTCTAGAACAGAAAGTTGAATGATATCGTCACATATACAAATTACTTAATTTTGCAGAACTGTTCTAGAGAGTTCTTTTTCTTTTTGTGTTAATTTATGTATCTGAGTAAATGATACAAGTCTGCTTAATATCTAAACGAGAAAATCATTTTTCTTTCAACAACAAAAATTATTTGTAAAATGAAGACTAAATCAAATTATGGAAGTAATGAATATCATCTTATTTAAATCTCGTTTTCAACTGAATTCCTGCGCCACCAGCTATGGGTCTTAATATATACATTCATGAGAAAGTGTGAGAAAAAAAGGAAAGAACAATTATAACTCAGGGGTTTAAGTTCTACAGTACTTATAAAATGTATATAATTTCTAAAATGTAGATGACTTATTTATTTTTCTGAATAAGAAATAGACATTAAAAATGAAACATGAATTCGTTGTTCAAATATATTTTCTCTTTGAAATATATTAGATTAGAATTTTCATTTTCTCATCATGATCTACTTAAAGAAATATTTAGAAAAACACAAAGATAAACTCATAATGTGTGTAATGTCTAATAGAATTTAGTTCAAAATAAATTTTATGCTATACGCAGTAGTAGGAAGGAGATCTTCTTTCATTCTAAATTCGTCAATTTCTGTTTCAACACTATGTTATTGCTTACATATGGTGAAGCTTTGACCCGAATCGTTTACCGTTAGAAAAATTGCCATTAACAGAAAATAATTTCTGATTTATTTTTTTTTAATTCAATTTAAATTCAACGCGATTGATCCACCGGCTGTCTGCTACACTGCACTTACATTTTGCCTTCATAATTAAAAATGAGTTTCCATAACCCATATAACTTTTTAAATGAGGGAATGATGATATTTATTTTTATTTTTATTTATTTTTAATTTTATTTATTTGATTAATTTAATGATTTTTTTATTTATTTGGTATTGAATAGAGATTTTACAATTTATTAACTAATTATAGAAATTGCAATTGGTGATGATTCAAATTATATATATATATATTAAAAATTTGCATTTTGGTATGTATTAAAAATTATATTATTAAATTAGTAAAATAATCCAAATTGCCATATTCTACTTAAAAATTTTAAGATTTCTCTTAAAAAATTGTGTGGCATAAACAATATAATTTTTTAAGTATATATTCGTCTTCTCTTCGTAAAAGTTGTATCGTATAAAACAGCAATTTTTGAAAAATTATGAAGCAAAATTAAGTTAAAAGTGAACTATTAAATAACAAAATCTATCTCTTAATTAAATAAAAATATTTACATGCTACAATTTATCCCTATAAGTCCTCCTAGAAGCAATGCCATTTCCTTCGTCATTCGTAGGCGAATAGTTTATAGGCATGTAATTTAAACTAGAGTCTCAAAAATGTACGAGTAAAAAAGACGAAAAGGACACCAGTAATTCATTTCTGAATAGAATTCGTAAATTATTTTAAACCAGCCTAAATAGTTATAAAAGGTTTTCCAGACGAATTGTGTTAATTATAAATGTATTTGGACTCGAATGTGAGGGAAATTGAAATTGCTCCATTAAGATAGGACGCCTAATTTCACAAAAACAAAAAGAAGTTTCCGTTAAAGTAAGAAGTGCATTTTAAATTTGTTGGTTTCGTGAACAAATAAGGTCATTGACATCGTTCAAACATACGCATTGTTGAAATTTAATCATCGTTTCCATTTGTCATCGTTTATAAAATATTCTTTCCCGCAGTAGAGTATTCAAAATTAACACTAGAGCTAGACATACATTTTGATATTTATGTACCTGCTTGTTTTGATTTAATATATTTGTGACTTTGAGATTTGTGTAAATGTTTGCCTTGATTATTGATACTTCCACCTATCCTTTTATTTCTACCATTCTATTGATATTTTAAAATCGATAATTATTCCAATTTAACAAATCTTTTTTTTTTTATTCAATTTATTTTTGTACTAAAGCAATATATAATGATTTATTATTATTATTCTATTTTAAATTTCAGCATGACTTTTATCACAAATTAAAAAAATCAATTTTTTATAAAAACCTCTTATAAACGAGTTTATAAACTATTATATAAGCAATTTTATAAAGAACTTTCTTCGTATCAAATATATAAATGAACTAAAAGAGATGTTCATGTGAGTTGGTAAATTGCAAGAATATTGGGGTAAATAATAAAAAAAAAAATTTGAATTTTTACCAGTTTTCAATTAGCATAATTTGGACGCCTCACTGCCGTTGAAAAAGTACATAATTCGAAAAAGACATGTTGGAGAATTATGCTGAATTCGATGCCAATAAAATAAATTAAGGAGACAAAAATTCAGTTTCCTATAGACATAAGAAGCATGTCTTATCAAATTATTATTGTCTTGTAGTTTATTTTGTGTTCAAATTTTATAAGATTAAATTCGATCAATAATGACAACATCCAGAAAGAGTTTCACGGAATACCTACTATACATTTGTGAATTGAAGAAAAAGTTGAAAACATCCTCCAGGCAGCCTTATTTTATAGCCACCTTTTAAATAGATGTCGAGACTTTACCATGCCCGGTCACAATCACACATGACATTCTTATTTTGCAATACTGTATTTCAAATTTTGTCAGCTTATTCAAACCTTTGTTCACCTACATGATAATTGCATGCCTTGTCTCTCTGAATGTAAATCGGGGAAATTACATTTTTAAACAATGCTTTTTCAACTAACAATTTTTACAAATTTTAGCACAAGTTTTCACCTAGATGAGCATACTCTAAAATGAAGAACATACTCAGAATAAAGAACGTACTAAAGAAGAATGGAGAATATAACATGAGCATGAACAAGACATGAACATGTCCATGACAATGAATATAACATGAACATGAAAATGCTTGAACATGAACATGTCATGAACATGAACATGTCATGAACATGAACATGAAGAACATACTAATGTGAAGAACATACTCTATATTTTCATTTACACACATTTTATCATACGTACTTATTTAATTATTTTAGATACTTACTTTTTTTTATAAAACCCAATTATTGTTTACACATAAAAAACAACTTTTTCCGGTTATATTCATATACTTCTAGAAGGGAAAGTTCTTTTTGCGTTAATTTATGTATCTAAGTGAATGATTCAAGTCTCCTTAATATCTAAATGTGAAAATCATTTTGCTTTCAGCAACAAAAATTAATTGTAAAATGAAGGCTAAATTAAATTTCGAAAGTAATGAATATTATCTTATTTAAATCTGCTTTTCAGTTGGATTCTTGCGCCATCAGCCATGGGTTTTAATACATACATTCTTGAGTAAGTGTGATAAAAAAAAAGAAAGAAAAAGTATAACTTAGGGGTTGAAATATTACAGAACTTATAAAATATATATATAATTTCTAAAATGTAGAATATTTATTTATTCCCCTGAATAAAATATTGACATTAACAATGAAACATGTCTTCCTTGTTCAAATTTAATTTCTCTTTGAAATATATTAAGTTAGATTTTTTATTTCATTAATATGATCTGCTTAAAGAAATATTTTGTAAAACACAAAGATAAACTCGTAATGTGTGTAATATTTAAAAGAATTCATTTCAAAAAACATTTTATACTTTATGTAGTAGCAGGAATGGGATCTTTCCTTTATTTTAATTTTTGCAAATTTCTGTTGGTTTCGTAATCATTTTCATGTGGTTTATTTTCATCGTAAGATTGAAACACATTAGCAGAAAGATTTCGGCGTTAACTATATACAGAAACTAGTTTAGTAAGTTTCAATTTGGTCAATTTTGTCGGGAAATACGATCAAGGAAAAAAAAAGTCCACAACTTTCTTAGAAATAATTATTCAATCTTATAAAACTATCTGCCTTTAAATTTTTCATAGTTGTTTTCTACACAAATTGATTATAAAATAATGATATCCTTACATGCATTTTATTATTATTCATGCAAATTTTATTTAATTAAATAAACAACTAAACTATTAGTATTTTTGGGGGGGTTTTTTTCACGCCGTTTAAAAATTTGATTTAGAAAAAAAAATCGAGTTATCAATGCAATATTTTTTTTTTTGGTTGCAGTATACAATTTCACATCAGACATAACAGACATATAATAGAGGGAATTCCATAATAATTTAAATCATTCGATAAATAAAAATATTAACCTATAAATTAAAAATGCTTTAACAATAATAATTTTAATTTCAAATTAAAGAATAATAACTAACATTTCTTTATGGAGATTTTTATTATATTCTGCTGTGAACAATTTTCTCACAATATGTTTTAATTTTTATAAGATCTTTAAGAATGTTCGGAATCTTGACATTCTAATCAGAAACGAAATCTGAAATGGCAATTGTAAAGCCAAACATTAAATTTATTTAATAGCTAGTTTTAAATAATTGATCTTAAAATTACGCACTGTTTGTGCGTAATAATAGAACTGCTTTATTTAAAAATTGTCTCGATGTTTTTTAAATATAAAATTAAATATCTTCCTTCTGGTATCGGTATTTCATTAATGCATGGCACGAACAACAGAAAATTGACCATAAGAAAATGATATGTAATGGTTCAATGTATGATGAGATTGAAGTGAAAGTTTTATCAAAATAAGTTGAGAGGCATAGTTGATTTAACTTGAAACTCAACCTCTGATCTGAAACCCAAATATATGTAAATAATTTTATATTACATGTAAATAAGCAAAAGGTAAGATTTATTAAAAAATCAAATTTTAAAAACATTAAATTTACTTAATATCATATTCGAGTAAGAAAATTTATTGCCTTTATTTAAAAGAAAATAATTAAGGAATTAAACAAAAATATCTGAATTTTACTTAATGTTTTTTTTTTCATCAGTTAAAAAAGAAATTTTACTTTTGAGGTTAATGTAATTAGTTTTCAAGTTCAGAGTAACACTTACATATAACATTTTTGAAACATTATTATAAGAATCCTTCTTTAGGTGTATGTTTCACTTCAGAAGTTGAATGAACCACCCACCACTACCATGGTGAGGAAACATCAGTTATCAAAAACGTTTCGTCATCAATTGCAAAAAATTTCCCCTTCCATCTAAACAAAACTCCCTAGTAGATAAATAAATTTAATCGTTTATTTATAATTCCAGATGTTATTATTCAACCGTGAAATATACTAGTATGACAGGTTACTAAAGGTGAACTGCAGTTCTATTGGTCTATGGTCGTAAATCTTCTGTGTGAATTTTTGAACAACTCTGCAAAACTCAGAATTCAAAAATTGTGATCTTTTTCCTCAAAAGAATTTGAAAATGTGCAAAAAGAATGGAAGGGTTAGATTTTGAGAGGGTAGGTTACAAAAAGAGAGAAGGGTGCTAATTCAATGGAAGGCATTTGCAAAAAGCTTTGAAAGTGTTGCCTAGATTTTTTTATATCTATATGAATCGACTACAAATTTACAAATAGATTACATAATGAAAATGTCCCTCGTCTTCTCACGATATCGAGAATTATAATTAGTAATAGCAGCCTTATTTAACTCGAGCAGCAATATGAAAATGCATGGATTATGTAGCAAGCCCTACTTCGATATTTGGTCTGGATTACAAACTTTTTTAAGAAATTAATTATTAATTTTGTTCTCAGCTTTTTGGGAGTTTTTTTCCTGCCTTTAGTACATAAAGAAGTTCTTTATTTTTCTTGAACATTCGAGAGTGGAACTGGAATAATGACAAAAACATTGTAGATATGTTACTTAAAACACTTGTTACCTGTATTTACTGTGTATGATAAGAAAATATTATAAATACTCCTAGCAAGTTCTTTAAGCAATATTTACTAGATGAGGCTGTCCAAATGAGCTGAGCAACACAAGATGAGGCTGTTCAAATGAGTTTGATATTCTATAAAGTTGCTTTCAAGATTATCATATTTAATTTGGGAAAACCAAGAAAGGAGCTACATTTCAAGAATAGCCTTTGAAAAAGTAAAATATATGAAGCAGGATTTATAATATAGGAGTCCTTGTATAGCTAATCCGAAGTGTGGTGTATTTTCAGTAATTATTGAAATGCACTAATTTTTTAAAAAGTGATATAATTTTTTAAAAGGGAACTTAATAAATATATTATCACAAATGCTGTTAAATACATTATTAAAAGACTGTTAAATACATTATAATAAACATTGTTAAATAAATTATTATAAAGACTGTTAAATGCATTATCATAAAGACTGTTAAATACATTATGATAAAGACTTTTAAATACATTATTATAAACACTGTTAAAGAAATTATTATGAAAACTGTTAAATATATTATCATAAAGATTGTTAAATACATTATGATAAAGACTTTTAATACATTATTATAAACACTGTTAAAGAAATTTGTTATGAAAACTTTTAAATATATTATCATAAAGAATGTTAAATACATTATGATAAAGCGCTTTATCCCCATTTATTGATTCGTTGTAGTGCAAATTTATTGAAATCAGATTGCGATTGCCATGGTTGCTCAGGTAATCTAGATGCTGGTTCACGATGAGGAATCGAAACTATTATAATAAACATTATAATAAACACTGTAACATTGTAACACTGTACCTTTTTTCATTAATAAAAGAAAGAACGCCAGTATTTGTATGCGGAATGCAAACATTTTATTTACATCACAGTTGGGGAAAAATGTACCAACCTGGTACAGATGAACACAGATCGATTTAGATAAAGAGATTATGGCTTTTCAATACTGAACATTGCAGGGGTTATTTCAATATTCTCACAGAAAGCCAACAACAATGGATGGGACAGTGATTTTTCGCAATTGATGCTGATCTCATTTCTGTGAATTTTCCATTCTTTATTTAAGGTTTCTTTTTGAAATGTAAGGAAATCCGTAAAATAAAATCAAAAATACTTTCTGAAAACAGTTAATTCAAATTGAGAAGAATTGAATTCAAAAAGCATCTGACAACATGATAAATAATTCATGAATTTCAATTATACCATAAAATTGTTGGCGTCAACATGTTGTTCAAATATTCCTCTTTTATGTGCTAAAAAGAAATACATTCTGCATATGTGTTAGTTTGTATTTCTTAAAAGCTATATAAATGAACTGTTTTATTATGTGAATTTTTTTTTTGTATGATTAAATATCCTGGATAAAACTATAAGCTTCAAAACATTTTAATGCAAAATGTGACTGCTTTTTTCAACATTCACTTAATATCAATAGTGAAACAATTCTTATGAATAATTTAGATTCTAAACTAATTAATTTTACTGATCATCACTTGAAAATTAAATTTTCATGTTAAATTTACAGTCATTAAATTCACATAATTTTTATCTTTTCCATTAAAAAAATGCGCATATATTATAATGAGTTATTCGCAAATTAATTAAAACCTGTAAATTTCGATGAGACATTACCAACAAAACGCAAATAACTTACTTATTAAAATGTTCAAAATTCTAGTTAAACATTCACATTAAAATTTTTTTATTGAATTAATGCTTGATTTCAAGTCCTCGTATTATTTTCATATTAAGATTATTTATATTTATTATTATTATTTTCTTCTTATTGTTTATTACTATTATTTTCATATTGAGTATATGTTTGTTTATTTCGTCTGATTTTCAACAATTTTTGTACGATAAAATTTCAGAAAGATATAAGGTAGAATTTTTTTGAGTATAATATTTACAAAAGAAATACAAAAGGATATTAAATTGCATATTTTTTTTTCCTTTCATAATAACTTAAGTAAAATATAATTTAATTTTTAAAATAATTTTATAACTTTTTTTAATAATTTGAATTAACCTGAATAATATGGAATGATACTGATTGAACCCGAATAATACAGGGTCAAATCTGTGAGCCGCTATAGATTATGAAACAAGAAATTCATTTGCATGATTTTTATAATATAAGATCTGCATTTAAATCTAAAAATAAAAATGCAACATTTTATTTGCTATTCATTGAAGGAATGAAATGATGGTTGATATGGAGGATCATAAATAACCTATGCATGAAGAAATTAAAGAATTATTTTCATTAATATGTTCTATTAATGCCAGAAGTGTTTTCAATGTCAGATTTTTTAAACATCCAATGAAGAATCACTGAAAACTAAAGCACTAGAAGAATTATTACTACAATAATACTTTATATTGAATACTGGAATTACAAGATCATTTCAATTGCAATTTGTGCCAAATTTATAAGAATCCATTGCATATTTCAGAAGATTACTTGGCGAGCTTGGCAAAACTTTAAAACAAAGTTTATAATATTGAAAAAAAAAAAAACTATCCATTGTCAACTGGATTAACTTGCTTTCTTAGTTAATTAGGGTAATAAAAAATCTCTTAATTAGGATAAATGAAAAAAGCACCTCTTTTCATCACCTTTACCAATTTATTTTGCACAGAAAAGTCGTAAAATAATAATTAAAAAATGGAAGTACCACAAACATTTTACAAAAAAAATGGCTGAATAAAATAAATGAGACCAATAAAATATTTTCCAATTCAATTAGGACTTAGGGTAAAGTAAGGAAGGGATTTAAATTACCCCTTTGATCCCAAACCTAACACGACAAAAAAAATAGAGTAAGCACCCCTTTTTAATTAACTTCTTGCAAACTGACTTTTTTTGCTGGCAAGAAAATATGTTTTCTGGTTACGTGAACACATTAACTTGGAAATGCTTTGTTTAGAAAACAAATTATTTTTAAATATTCCGAACATTGAATTATTTTTTAATTCAAACAAGCTATTTAGTCATCTGCTGCTTTTTTATCAACAAAAAATGTTTTAATTAAAAATAATGCCAAGATGTTGGAGCAATTAACGCATAATTAGCACGTAATTAAAATCTTCTTCCTTTTTAAGCGAGATCTGGTTTTTTTCTGTTGTTGTTGTGGGAAGTTTTAATGATAAAAAGCTTAAAAAGTAAATGATATGCCATAAAAAAGGCACTTCATTATATTTCATTCTATTATCTTATAATTAATTTACTATTGTCTATATTCTATAGTAGTGGTCAGATTTTATGTTCTTCTGAAAAAAAAATTATTTTTAAATATTCTGAACATTGAATTATTTTTTTTTAATTAAATGAAGCTATTTAGTCATCTGCTGCTTTTTTATTAACAAAAAAGTGTTTTAATTAAAAATAATACCAAGTTGTTGGAGCAATTAACTCTTAATTAACACGTAATTAAAATCTTTTATTTAAATGAGTTCTGGTTTTTTTTGTGGTTATTGTTGTGTGAAGTTTTAATGTTAGAAAACTTAAAAGATATGCCATAGAAAAAAGCAGTTCATTATATTCCATTCTATTATCCTATAATTAATCTTCTATTGTCTATATCCCATAATAGGGTTCAGATTTTTTGTGGGTTAAAAAGTTAAATCATTCTAATTTTTCTGCAAAATAAATTGTGAAAATTTTTTAATAACTCCATTACTTTTGCAGAATAATTGGTGTTTCACGTTTTAATCACAGAAAGAAAAGCTTTTTAAAAGCTATATTTCATGGATTTTTTTTTACATGATGTTATTTTCCCATTTTAAACCTTGTTGTATGCATTCAAAATCACATTTGATATGGTTAAGCGGGCATATAAAATCTGATTTGATAAAAATTAAAATCACTCAGAGGTGACAAGATAGGGTATACAGCGAAATTTTTCCCATTTTTTAATTTAATAAATATAAATGTGTATAAGGACAATAATTGGCAGAAAAACAAGTAATGTATAGAGCCACTTTATTGCAGAAAGTCCTTTTTACCGCCGGCTTGGATAAAATTAAGCAAGAGGTTTAAAGCACCGTATAGTAGATTGTTGCAATTTTCTATTGACAGAGGTGGAGTAAGATTGAAATAATGTAGGAAGTTTTATACACTGAAGTGACAGTCATGGGATAGCAATATGCGATGGCAGTTTTATAACAGCGCTTTTATAAGAATATTTTCCCATAAATTTTAATTTAATAAATATTTCTGTCCAACTAGATAGTTCCTTGTTAATGTGTATAAGGTATTTTAATAACGTTAGAGTAAGCATGAAAAACAAACACTGTCAATATAAAAAAATTTAAGAAATTCCTGTTAGAACTTTTTTTTCTTTATTCCAGCAGAAAGTCCTTTATAAATAATTTTGCATTCATTTTTTAAGTTTAAAAACCGTCCTGGTCCGCACGATTTATTGGTAGAGCTATATGCGCAACTTAAATCTGAAAACTAAAACTAATTCATTGGTGGCTCCGTAATTCTGGGTGAATGAATTAATACGTGAAAAACTGGAAATGCTTATGTTCAGCTACTTGAGATCATCCATTCATGGACTTCATCCACAACAATGGGATTTTTAAAAATGCGCCATGTCACAGGGCCACAACAGTGTTGATTTGAAGAACATTCTGACAATTCCAACGAATGATCTGAATAAAAATATTTTATTAACAATTGCGCCCAAAAATTTGAACAAGATATATATAGGGACAGCATGGCTGTGAGCTAATAGAAGCCAACGTCGAATTGAAATAATGTAGGAAGACTTTGTCACTTTTATATGCAACGCACCTTATATATTTTTAGATTAAAATTCATCGGTATTTTACAGCACTTATTCTATAGTTCTCATTTTCTAAATAAATAGTTTTTAGATGTTTGATTGATAAGAAAATATAGTAAAAGTAAATAATTAAAGCAAGATCCCCCTATATCGATATACTTGGCAGACGTATACTTACATAAGCTATATTAGAATCTGTATTGTAAGTACGAAAATGAAGGAACGGAAATAATTCTATTCTATGGAATTAATTATAATTTCATGAATATCTTTTAAATTTCATGAATAGCTGGAGACTATTAGCATAGCTGACTACGTATTTAAATTGTCAGATCCATTGGGCAATTTTTTCAAAATTTTCTCATAAAGTAATATCAAAATTTTTTTTTCACTTATTTGAAATCTTAACAGTATTATTTCAGTATCAGTTATTTGATATTCTATTAACTTTTATAGTGTATGATTTTATTAAATTAAAATAAAACTGCATTAAGTTTAAAATCCATGCTCATTTCAAAAAGTACTTTAAATAAACTTCTAAGTGCAGCTGTAATTAACTAAAAAGATTTGAAAACTTCTAAGACAGCTAATAAATGGATAAATTAGCTTTATAATAAAAACAGAATTTAGTAAATACAATTAGATACTTATTTATTGGAATACTTACTTTATGAAAGTTCTGCAAGAATACTCACACAACATCACAACGCCTCACTTAATTGCCCAATGAAATAATATTATTAATAATAAGTCTGATAATTACTTTATTAAGATTCTATCAATTAATATTCGATTAATATTCTACCAATTATTTCAGATTTAATAAAAACATAGCGAACTTGATAAAGCAGATATGAAAGGCAAATGTGATTATTACTCTTAAGTCAATATCGGTACTTTTTTTAAGATTAAATGTACTTCGAACAAATGGTGTAATTCGATTTATCCTCTGTCGCCAACAGCTAAAATCAAAAATTTTGTAGCTAGTTAATTGTTCAAGAATATTGTCGCGATCGGCTCTGAAAAATAAAAAGCTAAAATTCAAAGCAAATTTTCAATTTGAAATTCCCTGGGCTTATGAAATTTTTTTTTCTTCTTTTTTTAGGTTTCTGGCACTGTCCTTGACATCTGTGTGAAATTCGATGTCAAAATATGCATTAGTGTTTGAATTACGGTTGGCTTTGTAAGACGTTAGAACGGATTCCAGCGATATTTGAAATGTCTGAATTAACTGAGCAAAGAACTTGCATTAAATTGTGTTTGCGGAAACGTATAGAATGTTGCAGAAGGCTGTCGGTGAGCATTCCTATATCGGAAATAAATGTTTACAAGTGGTATAAACAGTTCAATGGAGGCAGAGAACGCGTTGAAGTCGAAGAGCCCTCTAGTCAACCATAAACCTCAATCGATGAAGCTCACTTCCAAAAAATTAAAGATTTGGTTCTTGTCGTTCAAACCGTCGATTTAGAATTAGAGACCTTGCTGATGATATTGGAATTTCAAAAGGATCATTCAATTCCATTGTGGGCCTCAATCGCGTCAAATCTCGATTGGTACCGAAAACACTGAATGCGCCAGCTCACACTGCATTTATGCTTCATAAGTATTTCGCCAAAAATGAAACCCATATCGTTCCACAACCACCGCATTCACACCATGCGACTTCTGGCTCTTCCCTAAACTCAAAAGAGGACTCCTGTGACTTGAATTGCCATGTGCTGTGAGGGCCATCTCTGCCGATGACTTTTTAGCATGCATTGAGGATTGGGAAAGAAGTTGGCATAATTGTATTGTGTCCAGAGGGGATTCCTTTGAAGGCGATGAATTAAATTTGGAAGAATAAACTAAAGAGTTTTGAAAAAAAAAATAATTAGTCTTACTTTTTGGGCACAATAATATCTCTCTTTCTTTGAAAACGAATGATAGCTTACGATACAATATTTCAGAAAGTAATTAATTTCTTTTTTTTTAAAGATTTATTGAATAAAAATATTTCTTTTTTATAAAAACACCATGGCTCATTTTGCTGGTCATTTTTTTTTATGTTTAAAACCATATATATGATTTTCTTTAGATCACATAAATGCAAATGTAATGTTCATTTTTTTTTATGTTAAATTTCTGTTAAAGCCTACTAAATAATATCTGAAGTTATATCAGTATCTGGAATTACATCTGGCTTACCCTTAAAAGGACTATGAATTCAAATAAATAAAATTGTTTAATACTGAAACAATCATTAACATCATTTAACTTAAAATAAATTACAAAGAAAACATTGAATTTTTTTTAACAATCTTTTTATTATAGGAAAAATAAATAAAGAATTAAAAGATATAAAACTAGAATTTAAAGAAAATTAAACTTCATATTTTTGTAGGGAAGAATCCTTCTTGTAGAATAAAATTCCAGTAAATAACAAGTGGGCTGAAAGGTTCATAGGCCGACACATAGATGGCGCAACTAGTATTAAATCCATATGATTTTTAGTTAGCCCTAACCTTCAAAAGACACGTGTATAGATTTGACAGCTGTTGCACTATTAGTATGTGAGTTATAGTATTTTTAGTGAAGCAACTTTTGTTAATTTGAAAGAATGGATAAAAATTAATTTCATCTGTTAATAAAGCATTGCTTTTTGCAAAAAAAAAAATACTATTCAAGCCAAGGCTTGGCTTGATAAACATTAGTCGGACTTTGCACCAGGAAAATCAACCGTAGAGAAGTGGTTTGCTAAATTTAAACAAAACGAAATGAGCACCGAGGACGATGCACGCAGTGGACGCCCCAAAGAGGTTGTTACCGACGAAAACATCAAAAAAGTCCACAAATTAATTTCTGATAACCGAAAAGTGAAGTTGATTGAGTTAGCTGAGACCCTAAATATATCAGAGGAACGTGTTGGACATATCGCGAATGAATATTTGGATATGCGAAAGCTCTCTTCAAAGTGGGTGCCGCGCGAGCTCACAATCGACCAAAAACAACAACGAATTGATGATTCTAATCAGTGTTAGGAGCTGTTCAATCGTAATAAACCCGAATTTTTGCGTCGATATGTGACAATGGATGAAACATGTCTCCATCATTTCACACCGGAATCCAATCGATAGTCAGCCGAGTGGACTGCACGTGATGAAGACTAAAAATGTTATAACTTTACTAAAAATGCTATAACTCACATACTAATAGTACAACAGCTGCCAAATTTATACACCTGTCTTTTGAAGGTCAGGGCTAACTAAAAATTATATGGATTTAATACTAGTAGCGGTATCTATGTGCCATCGTATGAACTTTTCAGCCCACCTGTTATATAAATCTGCAATTTAAACTTAGCTTTTAGTTCTTTCGGAGAGCCTGGCCTGCGTAGAATGTTCAGTGTTTTTATCCTTAATATATGTGCGCGACTTTGTAAAATTAGGCAGGTATTCTAAATGAATTTATGGCAAAAACTAGTGCCTTTAAAAATCATATAAAAATTGTGATTTTAATGATAAAATACTCATCTGCCTACTACAGATCATTATTCGCCTAGAAACTGAGATTTGTCTTTTGCATGTGTGTAAAATTAAAATCGTTAATTAATTTTTATATATTGGTAGTTTATATAATTTATTCAATTTTACATTTTGTATTAGATTTGTTTTTATAAAGGCTTTTTTTCTAAGATAATAGGCCAGTTAAATAAACTATTTACAAGAAAATTAAAACAATTTGGAAGAGTTCTACTAATCTAATAAAACAGTTTCAAAAATTGGCGGTATTAAGTTTATTAATCTTTTTCTTTAGTGACATTTTATTCATCAAATTATCTGTCCGAATAACAAGTTAAATCTTAATAATAACATTAATTTCAAACCCGTATTTATTAGAACCCTTATTATTATTATGTTATTCAAGTAAAAGGATATTTTCAATATTCCTGTACTTTTATTTAAAAAACATTAAAGATTTGATTTATTTTTTCGGAGAATCGGAACTTGTAGCAATGCTGCAAAAATGAGTTCCACAGGACAATTAAAACTGTTGAAAAAGTTGGAGGCATTTGATTTATTATCGTTTTTTTCTTAGTTAAATTTTTTTTAGGAAATTATCAATCTTAATAACAAGTTAAATTTTAATAATTTTAAACCCGTATTTCATAGAGCAAACGAAATGTGTTGTAATGCTTGATGTTATTCAAGCAAAAGGACGATATTTTCAATATTCCAATACTTTTATTAAAAAACATTGAAGGTTTGATTTATTTATTTCAGAGAATCGGAACTTGTAGCAATGCTGCGAAAATGAGTTCTACTGAACTATTAAAACTGTTGCACAAATTGGAGGTATTTAGTTTATTATCATTTTATTCTGTGACATTTTATTCAGGAAATTATCCGTGTCGATAACAAGTAAAATGTTAATAATAATTTTAAACCCGTATTTATTAGAACAAACGAATTGTATTGTAATGTTTGATGTTATTCAAGTAAAATGATCGTATCTTAAATATTTTATGATTTTATTAAAAAAAAAAATTAAAGATTTGATTTATTTATTTCATACAATGGAAACATCTTGCAAAGCAGCGAAAATAATTTATAATGGACTATTGAAACAGTTGCAAAAATTGGTGATATTAAATTTACTATCAGTTTTTTTTCTTAGGGTGGCTTTATTTAGAAAATTATCTATTTCAATAACAAGTTAAATCACAATAATAATTTTAAACCCGTGCTTCTTAGAACAAAAGAAATGTGCTGCAATGATTGATGTTATTAAAGCAAACGGAACATATTTTCAACATTCCTATACTTTTATTAAAAGAACTTCAAAGATTTGAGAGAAAAGTAACTTGCTGCAATGCTGCGAAAATGTAAATTCCCCCCTCTAGGTCCATTAGACGAGTAATCAACCAATTTCGAAAGTGGAGTGACGAAAAGGGTTTGCCGAAGTTAAAAGAGCGCGGGATGATTCATCATTGGGATGACTCAACTTTGCCAAGAGAAAAGTGAAACGTTAGAAGGATAACCAGGATATATAAGAGTGAGGAATCTAAGGATAAAAAAAATCAACCCAACATGGGGCAGCCATGTTTAAGTAATGAAAGACCTATTTTATTAATCCTGGCGGTGGTATGGATGATTGTGAGTGGTTCGGAATCCACGTTAAACAGTAGGTCTCGATCTAATTAACCCAAAGTGTGCACAAAATGACCGTAGTTCGACAAACCAAACGAAATGGATCCTCTTTTATTAAAGAAAATACCTTCTTTATTACGCCATGTTCATAAATTCTCTTCTAATTCTTAATTAACAACTTCAAAATTATTGAAAAGTTAATTAGTATCATTTCATTATTTAGTGAGATAGAAATTCCATAATACAGTGAAATATTAGGTAGATATCTGGAAATAATAGATATATATATATAGAATCACTGGAGAAAAAAATCCAGTCAACTTAATGGGATGGGCATTATATACATCTATTAATTCTGTAAAATATGTAACAAATATTGCATAAAAACATTAAGATCATTGTTATGATTCATCCGGCAACTCGTATAATGTTTTAGGGAGCTCTTATAAGGTTAATTGAAATTGCATTTAAAAAGTCTTATATTATGAATATGACTTTGATAAACAGATGTTTGCATTAAATTTCTGTTATTTAACAAAATATCAGAACAATTCGCATATAAATTTTTCCTAGAATCAACAAAAATAAAGGGAAAAAAATTAAAGAAGGAAAGAATATAATAAATGAAAATGAACAATTTGAAAGTTCAGCTTTATAAATCAATGATAAGAAAGAATTAAATATAGTCGAACGCATTACAATAAGAGGCGAATTAGTTTTAAAAATAGTTAAATATATCTTTATTATATAATCCAATTATATAATTAATTTTATTTATAATATCTTTATTATATAATTAATCTAAATCCAATGGATTGAGCCAAATCAATAAAACTATATTTCAAATATCAGCCTACTGGGTGAAACGTATGCATAGCAAACAAATTATTGTACTATAATTTTGGTGATATCTAGTTTTATCAACTCAAATACAAATTTTCTCAAATACGTTCTGTAACATTTAAGATATATTTTGTAGATTGGCAAACAAGACACCTTAATAATTAAAAAAAAAGGATTTTTGGAATCATTTATTTAAATTGAAGTGCGTATATTAAACATATATTTAATTTATTTGCAGCATCTAACAGAAGAATTAAATTGTGAATGAAAAAATAAATCTTTCCCAGTTGTATTTTATGTTGTAATGGGTAATATATATATATATGTGTGTGTGTGTGTGTGTGTCTGTGTGAAATAAAGAACAATAAGTAACTTTTAATTAACATAATGAGCAAATTACTTAGGCTCTTATTCTATATACTTATGCAGATACTAAAATATATTTTCAGGTATTTTCACTCTTTTACGATTATTTATGATTTATGAGCCTATATTACACAAATATATTATTTATTTATTTTTAACATCATAGAGAAGAATTAATCTATATAAGCTATATTCCATGTTGTAGTGGGTAACATACATAACGTGAAATAAAAGAACAATATGTAACTTATTGTTAACATAATTAGCAAAATATTTAAACTCTTATTCTATATATTTATGCCGACACTAAAATATATATTTTCAATAGCATCTAAGAAAAGAATTAAACTGCAAATGAAACAATAAATCTCTCACCGTTATATTTCATGTTGTAATGGGTAACATATATATGTGAAATATAAGAATAATAAGTAACTTGTTGTTAACATAATAAACAAATTACTTAGACTCTTTTTCTTACATTTTATGCAGATACTGAAATATATTGTCAGGTATTTTCAATAGAGTTCACTAATAGAAGAATTAAATTGTAAACGAAACAATAAATTTTTCTACGTTATATTTCATTTGTAACAATAAAAGAACAATAAGTAACTTGTTGTTAACATAATAAGAAAATTACTCAGACTCTTATTCTATACATTTATGCAAACACTGAACTATATATTCATATATTTTCAGTAGCATCCAAGAGAAGAATTAAACTATAAATGAAACAATAAATCTCTGTCTGTAATATTCCACGTTGTAGTGGGTAACATACATAAGGTGAAATAAAACAATAAGTAACTTGTTGTAAACATAATTAGCAAAATATTTAAACTCTTAATCTGTACATTTATGCGGACGCTAAAATATATTAAATTCAGATATTTTCCCTCTTCAACATCCCCATGTCAAATTATATTTAATTTTCTAGCAATTAGTCACTGAGCTTTTCCCCAATATATGCACCAGCATTAGCGTCCGAATTTCATCACCACTCTCCCATCGTCGAAGTTTTACAAATTAAATTTGACACAACTGTGGTAATAAGCAATATCCTCCCCTTCCCGCTTCGTTGTTCCTCTACTGCTCGAAAGCCACCTGTAAAAGAGAACGAAAGCTCTCATTCCCGCTCATTCGAACAACCCCTTCCCTTCCTTTGTCACGGCCTTCCTGCGAGGTCTAGCGCAGAGATTTGTTCGAAAAGGGGCGAACGCTAGCGCTTTGCTTCTCGCAGTCCTAATTAAATTGCTAGTGGACGTCCCTGGTTCGCCACGGATTATGACGTGTTTAGTTCATTAAGCTCTAAAATCCCATTTACTGCTGCCAGCCACATCCAAGATTGAATTCCTTTATTATTTTGCTGCTGGCATCACTCGACCTTATGATAAAAAAAAGTGATTTTGTCTAGTATTTTTAATCAAATCTGAAACAAGATATTGCTCTTCTGGTTCGAGGCTTCGAAATTCGCACAAAAAAAAACAATTTTTTTTATTTAAAATGTTGAACAATTTTGCAGTGTATTACAAAAGTATAACGCGAGTTTTTACAAAATTAAATGATAAGTGGTGAATTAAATTAAAAATGTGTAAAATAGAAAAAATTTTTGAAGGGATTAATGATTTATTTTATTTACTTATTACTTTGATTTATTTTAATTATTTATTACTTTGATTTATCTTAATAAATGATTTATTTTATTTTATTTTAATAAATGATTTATAGCTCTTATAAGAGAAACCACAAGACAATGGGTGAAATCTAAAAGATTTTGATGTGGGAGTGTAAGCAAAATCAACCTTGTTATAATAAAAAAGGTAGTTCCGCATTTTCTCTTTGAAATCAATGTGTATTATGAGGGTTCCACAAAAGGGAATCAGACTGAACATAATAGAAATGAAAGTTCTTACCGTTTTTTTATTTGTAAATATATTCTTTCGAGATAGTTACAAAAATGTGAGTACTCTCTCTGTGTAAAGTCTTTATTTTTTGTATAAGTCTTCATATCTTTTTTGTGTTTTAATAAATGATTTATTTTACTTTTTAAATTATTCCAAAATGAAATTTTGTTAAATGTCGATGTCTCATTTCAAATGAAAAGGAACAAAAAAAAAAATTACTACCGATTTTGAGAACACGATTTTATTGTAGCTAAAAGTAAAATTAATTAGGAATCCTATAAAGCAAAATTCCCTCTCTGCATTTAGGAATTTATGGGATCTTTCTGCATGCGTTATTGCTGGATCACCAGGATTGAAGCGGAATCATTTTTCCCTCAAACTCATATGTGAGAATCATTCATCCTCGTTTATCGCACCATTTTTCACATCGTAAATTGAGAGTTTGAATCGGAGCTATAATTGGAGCTATTTTCAATATGTGTTAATTTTTTAAAACTTAAAATTTATCGATTTGGTATAGATAATTGATTATAGTGATGAATTACGTATAAGATAGCAAATTTGAAATAGTAAAGTTTATCAATTTCGGCACAAAAGTTAAATTTGAATAAAACTGTCTTAATTTCTTATTTTTCTATTAATGAATATGAGTAGAGTTAATTGACCATTACGGTTGAGCATTATAATATTTGTTGTATGTGTGCTTTAAATCGACATCAAAATCACTTTAAACACAACATTAAATATTTATATTATGTATTAAATTATATGTACATAGTTATATATTACCCGAATTTTCTCATTGTGTGTTTGTTTGTTTATTGAATACAATATTTGGCCATTATATTATAGTATATGTTCAGCTTGACTAAAGAAATTTAACAACTGCTTTTTTAAAGATATATTAATAAAATTAATATTTTCCTAGAGTAGAAGTGTTTATTTTTAGTATGTTATAGATTTTTATTATTATTTTTAAATTTTTCGTTACGAAATTTTTCTATAAAATAAAATTAAAAACTTTATATGGTAACAGGTAAACAAATAACATACTTTGGAAAATATTAAAATCCTTGGTAATTATTTATTTTTCTGTATATGGTAAACCAATTTTAGATAATGAAAGAAAGTGTTTTTAATGTAAATAATTCAATGAATCTTCAATAAATAATTATATATATATATATATATATATATATATATATATATATTCCATTTATTAATAATTCCTTTGCATTCATTAATAATATATATATTATTAATGAATAGAAAGATATACTTTAATACATATTTCAATTCCTAAGAAATGAATGTGATTAATGCTAGTGACAGACTAGGTAAAGTATTTCACGAAAAGTTTATTCAATGTAATTAAAGTTTTAAAGGAATTCTTTAGCATTATGAATTAATTCTGAAGCTTATTGAAAGCAATAAAACAAGTACACAAATCTAAAAATTCTATACTACAACTGATAGGCAATCACCATGGTCATAGCTAAGATGTAGGTACCACTTATAATTACTTTGGTTATTAATTTAATTTATACTTTGACACCACTTATAAATTTTATTTTTCAACATGATATTAATTCCCAAAAATTTTTCTTGTACTTGCCTTGCCATTGGAAATAAAAAAAAATAATAATAATAATTCCCAAAAATGGAAGCAAGTTTAATTTGTGAGATCATGTATATAATTTCCTACAGTAAAAAAGCTCTTTTTATTAGCTTATAACCTTCGAAAGGCTAGAATTGTGGTATTTAAAATATCTACCGTTTTTGGACAGTAATACCAATATTTCATCCTTTTTTAAATCGAAAAGTAACTAATGTGTCTGCTTGGAAATCATGATTTTTATATTATGTCCTGCATATTATAACTTAACAAAATAGATTGGCAGATTACCAAATGGAATTTGTACAACAGAAACGGTTTCAGCCTCAAATTTCTTGATCAAATGTGAATTTCTTGATGAAATGAATATACAAGCGTTTTATACGGATTTTAAATAAAATTGAAGGATATTTACAGTAAATGTGCTTTCTGAAATTTATGTAAAAATCATCCTAAATTATTGCGTGGATAAATTATAGTAATAAATATCATTTAAACAAAAGCTTCATTATCATAAGAAATAATTTTTCATCCACTAAATATAAGATATGATATTTGAAGAAATTGCTTCAAGTTTTTAAAGTTTGATTTGATTCATCGTCTTTCTGATTGTCTTTTGTTAAGTTTTAGTGCTTGATATATTCGTTTAAAAAGCATTTTGACAACAAATTCATGTTTCCCAATTAAAAAGACTAAACATAAAGATGATTGATTGTTGACAACTTGAATACTAGCTTTTACTAAAAAAAACTCTTCTTAATTATAATGCATCATAAAATATTTATTTTAGCACTTAAAAAGTACATTATTTTAAAGTACTTTAAAAGTACTTAAATATTTATTTATAAATACTTTACTTAAAAGTTGTAATCCTCAGAAACAAGGTAGCTTTCAAAACCGTTGATGGAATCAATGCTATAAGGGGGGTTAAAATTCATTAAAAATTATGTTTAACTTATAACAAGTTTAAAAAGTATAGCTTTTTTTTAAATCTTTTTAGAATCATTTTTATACAAAACTTAAGTAGCCTTTTAAAACAATAATCGATAATAACATAAGCAATGTGAGTAGCACTTTATTTTGCACCTGATTATAAATTAACTAAAATAATTTCGGAATAATTAATCTCCTTCACATTCATGTAAAGCTGATTTAACCTTGAATATAAACAATAGCAATCATGTTTTTTTTTTATAATTTTCAGTGAAACGTCAGATATATCGATTCGTGGACTTTTTGTTTTTCTTATTCAAACCATAACAACAGCTTTTAATCGAAATTATAAAAATTGAAGTGAAAACTAGATTTTTAAAAATCAAAACATATATAAATTAATTTGTACACATATTTTAATTATAAATCTTAATATTTAATTTCCCAAGAGCATTCAATAAAACTAATAGGTTTTATTAGGTTGTTTATTTTCCAAAATAAACAATTCTGAAATAAATAACATGCAATCTTGAATGAAAAATAAATGTAAATAATCTAAAATTTAAATAAGAAACAAAATTTATTCTGAACGAAATAATTAATCGAAATAATCATTTTACATTCAGTATAAATAATAACAAGAAAACAAATCAAAATGTTTTTAAAATATTATTTTGATACATTTTAAATTTTGTTTCACCTAAAATTAATGAAAAGCAGAAACATGAAACATTACGAAGATAATCCATTAAATATATCTATTTGAAGTCATCAACAAATGAATTTAAAAAATTAGAATTAAATGTCAATGGAGTAATACCGTGCAATTTCATCAACATTTTCGATTATTTCAGTAAAATGCTTTTTATTTTTAAATCCACAAAAGTCATTAATTTATGTAAAAGGCATCCTAAATTATTGCATAGATAAATTCTAACAATAAATGTAATTTAACCAATATTTTCCTCGTCTTAAGGAAATATTTTTCATTCAATCAATGTGAGATATAATGAAAGCATTTAAATTTTTTTATGATTTATTTGATCTATCTTTTTTCTGAATGTTTTTTGTTAAGTTTTAAGGTATCAATTATTAATTTAAAGAGCATTTTTAAATGAAAGAAAAATTTCCAAAATAACAAGTGGGCTGAACAGTTCATAGGCTGATACATATATGGCGCTACTAGTATTAAATCCATATAATTTTTACTTAGCCCCAACCTTCAAAAAACATGTGTATAAATTTGACAGCTGTTGCGCTATTAGTATGTGAGTTGCAACATTTTTAGTGAAGCAACTTTTGTCAGTTTGAAAAAATGGATAAAAAGGAATTTCGTGTGTTAATAAAGCATTTCTTTTTGGCGAAAAAAATACTATTGAAGCCAAGAACTTTGCACCAGGAAAATCAACCGTAGAGAAGTGGTTTGCTAAATTTAAACTAGGCGAAATGAGCACCGAGGACGATGCACGCAGTGGACGCCCCAAAGAGACCGTTACCGACGAAAACATCAAAAAAGTCCACAAAATAATTTCTGATAACCGAAAAGTGAAGTTGATTGAGATAGCTGAGACCCTAAAGATATCAAAGGAACGTGTTGGACATATCGTGAATGAATATTTGGATATGCGAAAGCTCTGTTCAAAGTGGGTGCCGCGCGAGCTCACGATTGACCAAAAACAACAACGAATTGATGATTCTAAGCTGTGTTTGGAGCTGTTCATTCGTAATAAACCCAAATTTTTGAGTCGATATGTGACAATGGATGAAACATGTCTCCATCTTTTCACACCGGAATCCAATCGATAGTCCGCCGAGTGGACTGCACGTGATGAACCGACTCCAAAGCGTGGAAAGACGCAAAAGTCGGCTGGCAAGGTTATGGCATTAATATTTTGGGATACGCGTGGTATAATATTCATTGACTATCTTAAAAAGGAAAAAGCCATAAACAGCTACTATATATTGGAGCCTTTGAAAGACGGCCTCATTTGAAGAAGAAGAAAGTGCTGTTTCATTAAGACAATCACAAATCAATGAAAACGATGGCAAAATTGCATAAATAGGGCTTCGAATTGCTTCCGCATCCACCGTATTCTCCAGATCTGGCCCCCAGCGACTTTTCCTGTTCTCAGACTGCAAGAGGATGCTCGCTAGACAGAATCGCCGAGGCTGATGAGAGAGTAATCGCCGAGACTGATGCCTATTTTGAGGCTAAAGACAAATCGTACTATAAAAATGGTATCGAAAAATTGTATGACCGCTATAATCGTTGTATCGCCCTCGAAGGCAACTATATTGAATAATAAAATCAAATTCTATAAAAAAAAAAAGAATTTTTCTATGCTAGCCTATGAACGTTTCAGCCTACCTGGTAATGTAGAAACAATTTGATCTGTTCACAGTTGTTATTTACCCTAAAGTAGAAAGCTTTAGTCGGTTTAAATTATTTGTTTCAAAATATATATTTTGATTTTTATTTAAATATTAATTATCTTACTGTTTATTGCAGGATGGTTTCATTCAAAATTAATTTCAGATATTTTTAATTAAAAAAAAAACTCAGCAAAACTTATTAATTTGATAGAATGCGAAGATTAAAAATTAATACGAAATATTTAAGCTTTTAAGATTCATAATTAAAATATCTATACTAATTTTTTATATTACGATTTGAATTTTAAAAAGCTAGTTTTTCACTTCAATTTTTATACTTGCAATTAAAAGTTTTTGATATAGGTGGAATAAGAAAAACGAAAAATTTCCAAGTTAAGGCATGTGACATTTCACTAAGATTTTTTTAAAGAGAATATGTTTGCTAATGCTTGTATTAAATTGGTTGAAATTACTATTGTGATTATTAGACTTAATGATAAAGAATATAAATTTATAAGACTTAAATCAGATCTTTTGAATAAAAAAAAAAATTTATTCTAAAAAAAATAATTCATTGAAATAATTATTTCTCCTTTAGTATAAATAGCGATACAAAAATAAATCAAAATGCTTTTACAATATTATTTTGAAACCTTCAAAAATATTTAATACAATTAGTACTGAGGTATCTTCTCTGTAGAGCTACATGGTGTAGAGCTACAATTATGTCTATTTCGTAGCTCGATAAAAACCCTTAAAATGCCAATAGTTATAGGCATATAGTTATTACTTATGGTCTTTGTAAGGGAGTGGATTGTGTGAACAAGATTAATTTATGTCCTTAAAAAAATCTTTTTAAGGATATAAAATCTCGTTTCGTATAAAAAAAGTATTTTATCTATAAGAGGAGGTGGAGTTTGAGAAAGGAGTTTGCTATGTCCAGAATATATTAAATAATGCAAAATTAGTTAATGACAAAAAATTTTAATTTTAGTGTACAGTGACATGGAGAAAGGACTTATACGACATGGGGTTTCGTGTAAAACATCCTATTTTTATCCAAAATTTATTAAAGACAAGAATTTTTAATGTTCATATAGGTATTGTTTTACTTTTTTACGTTTACTAAAGTGTCCCACAACGTAATGTCCTAAATATGCTAATAATATACTGCATAAACCCACGGAACATAAAATCCTATTTCTTTAATATTATCATAATCTGCTGACAGTAATGCAATCTATTTTTGATGTAAACAGAAAGAAAATAAATTCCGGATAATAAAATCAAATAGTTTTACTGTCAATTTGGAAAACATACATAATAAAAGGATAAATCTTTTTAAAGCACAATTAGAATGACTTTTACAATTCATATATATATATTATGTTTGAAGATTGATATATTCAAACATTATATTATGTATAATATTGAAGATATACTCGTTAGATTGATAAGATATACTTGATGAAGGTTGAACTAGCATGCATAAATTTCTGGTGTCGAAGATAAGGTTTCATGGTAGAAATTCTATGAGCTTCCTCGCATACCACACGCTAGTGTCGGGCAGCTATCAATAAAAATCTTTACATAAGTCTGTCAATGTCCCCCTGTCATCGCCCATCATAGAAGAGAAATAATATGTAAGATATAATTACACATTAATATTTGTTCATAATTCAAAGGTGCAATAGTTTTGTTACCTTTTATTTAATATTCACAATTTTCTTGATTATCTCTACAATTTTCTCGCTAAAATAATAATAATAATAATATGTACTTAGTTTATACTTAAATAAACATGATTTATACTTGTAAACATTACGTAAGTGCAAATTAGACTGAGATGGCCTGATATCAGAAGAAATCTGCAATATGCAAGTTTTAATTAAGCATTTTAAGATAAAATTATACTAGTAAGGGAAATGAAAAAACTGAGTACATATTATCCGTCAACACTCTCATTTCAAACGACCGCATTATCATGATCCCGAACGCTGGTGAGGATGCGGAAAAGGGATTTTTCTACCCACATTATTTCTCCTCCCCCTTTTTGCTTCTGAATGAGTACGAATGACGCGGAAAGTTCCATGAAAGGTGGTTGGGGGGTTTTCTGATACCCGAAACGGCAGAAAAACTATCGCCGGTAGCCTCCATGCTGCCTTTGCTTTAAATGGGTAAGCGGGAAATTTGAAAAAAAAAAAAAAAGCCTCAGCTCGAAAACACTGAGGTTCGAGTTACAGACTGAAAACACAGTTTTGAATGGTTCTGATTACGTCCAGTGGTTATATCCAGATTAAAGGAAAGATGCCATTCTCAATCTGTCAACACTGTGCCGTACTCATCTAGAAAAAGAAGACCCTTTATTTGCTTAAAATATAGCAAATTTCTTTAGTTTACTAATTGTTGAACAGCAAGATGATATATGTGACATGCATAATATTTCTGTTAATTCCTATTTCAATACAATTTAACTATTATATTATTATACAATACAATTTAATTTATTAATAATTTAATTACAATTTATTTATATTTCAATATAATATAATTATTATCCCTATTTCAATACAATTTCAACAAGCATTCAATAATCATTTGAATTTTTTTAATAACTTTTTTGACTCTAAATCTTTAAATTTGTCTAGCAACGTTCATATTCATTAAAAAGGAATAAAACTGTATTAATGTTTTGATAAGACTCTTGAATTTATGGCATCTATGTCTAAATCATTCGATTTGCATCCGAAAATTTTTACACAATTGTGATTATCATTTTGAACTATGATATTAGATGTATACAAAATCCATGTTTTTAATAGTGAAATATTACTAATTAAATGAATATTATTACTTTTAAATAAATCAAGAAAAAAAGAAAAAAAAAAATCAATACGAAATTATTAATGTTAAGAATAAAAACACTTGCTTTTGCTGTTATAGCTGCTGGAGTTTTTGTAAAATATGCCTAAAGGTTAATACTTCATGATAGAACTATTCCTGAAAAATAGTGACAATTCAGCAAAATAAATTCCGTATTTTATCTAGAAATAATATAAATAAACACCTAATAATCATTACAGTAAAATACGATACCTTAAATAACTCGCCTTTTCCGATTTTGTTTTAAATTTATGAAAATATTCAGCTTTCAAACGGAATTATTCAAATTATTACAGATATGTAATAGTATTTAATAATGTAGGAAATATGTAATACTGTAGGAAAATAACAGTAAAGGATTACTGGCGTTTAAAAGATTTGGAATGTGAATTTGCAGTAATTGGCTGATGTTTAGAAGAAGTATATAGCAGTATCTACTAAGTAGGTCGAAGAAAATTCAAATGATTATATTAGAAGAATTAAGTCATAAGAACCCTTTCTCAAACGAAATTTAGCGGCTTTGTTGTCAATTGGCTAGCGTTCTGACGTGTGGTACCAGGTTAAATTCTGGCTGCAACATGAATGTTTATTAATGGTTCGGAATCCACCTTAAGTTGTATGTCCCGGTCTAATTAGCCCAAAGTGTGCAGAAAATGACCGTAGACGAAAGAAATTTAATCAAATCGAAATAATTAAAGAAATTTAATCAACTAAACTTGCTAGAGACATGACATTTCAAAGAAATAGTTAAAATGATAAGAAGGAAATATTACTGCTACAACTGAAATTTTAATATTTACTTCAGTTAGTTTCCTTGAACAGAAACATAAATTAAAGAAGGATAATGCAAAATCTTTTCAAAATATTTCAGTCTTTAAAATAAGAAAATTCAGAGTTAGTTCCATAAAAAAATTTAAAGAAATTTCCAACTTAGTAATGTCACATTACATGTCTCATCATTTTGTAGTTCCACACAAATTTAATTGACATTAAGTCCATTAAGATTCTATTATCAACAATGTTTTGAATTTAAAAATTTTAGTTAGGATAACAAAATACCACTATTCTTTATTAGACAAAAGATGCTAGATTTTTTTTCTAACAAAAGAGAAATACCAAGAAAAATTGAAATAAAAGAGAATAAAAATATCGAGTAAATTAATTATTTAGATGAAAAATTGCAGTAATCAATGCAATGATGATGCTTAAAATAAATGAATAAAGTAAGAAAAAGAGTGAAAACAATAAAAATATTTTTGGGTGTTACCATGGAGTAGTCACATCAAATTTAATGATGATATTATACTCATTTATATTTTATATTAATTTGATGCTTTATTTTTTAACATGGATTTATTTTTTCCTAGAAACATTTTGGTAAATTGTGAAACGAACTGTTCAAATTTAGTCACATGATTCTATTTTAACTTTCTGGGTGGGTTGTCTTTACCAATCTTTACAAATCCTTTACTAATTCTTTAAAACTCGGCTGCAAACAAATAATTTTAATTTAACAAATTAAATGAATTAATATAAAGATATTTAGGGCCAGAATGGCCGAGTGGCTAGCGCTCTGGCGCTCGGTACCACAGGTTTCGGGTTCGAGTCCCGGTGATGGATGTCCCATGGATGTTTGCAGTGGTTCGGAATCCACTTTACACCGTAGGTCCCGGTCCTAATAGGATCGTAGAGCTTTGCGGGGGCATTGTTACTCCGCGGTCGTATTTTCAAGTTACACGCGCCCCCTAGGTAATGCAAATTGAGTAACGTCTGTGCAGCGCTTGCCTTAAGGCATCCAAGACTAAACTGTCTAAGTGTTTTCCAGCTGCATTAGAACAAAAAAAAATATATAAAGATATTTGAAATTGAAATTTAAAACAAAAACATTCCCAAGCTTTAGAAGAAGGTGTATAAATATTAAATTTGATATCCATGTTAAATATTTTTTTTTACAAGCTGTGTATCATATTTCCATTATTGTGATCTTATTTAAAAAAATTACTAATAATAAAACTGAGACCAATTTCATATATATTACATATAATTTGTTTTCCTTTGTGTGATATTAAATTTTTATTGTTAGTTAAATTATGGTATTTTTATTTTATGTAGTATTTTAAACATCATTTCAAATTACGTTATTTTTGTAGTTTGATAAAATAGGATAATTACAAATTGAATAAAAGGTACAAAATAAATAATATGAAGAAATTTTAAAGTACTTAGATAGTAAAATAGAGTGAATTTTAATAAATTGATAAAATGGAAGCTCCTTTCACTTCTTGAAACTAGTTTGAGTGTTGCCTCTTCATGAAAAATTACAAATTATACTTGAAGAATAACATATTAAACCAGATTACTTAATAAATTAAAGTGGAGTTAGAAGAATTCCACGAAGTACAAGTAGAAATATTTCCTAAAGCACAGTGAGTAATGATTTCTTACATATTGAATGTAAGAAGAAAAAAAGAGCATTCCTTCATATTTTTTTCTATTTTTCACTACATTTTTCTTCATTCTCTTCTCAACATAATAGCTTCCTAAGTAGAAATAGTTTCTTTAAATTAAAGAAACTATTTAAAATCCTATTTCTTAACTCACACTCTATTTTGAATTCGTTTAACATATTAAATGATTGATAGAATGTTGTAAAAGAGATGAAATTCCTTTTGAATTCAACAAAGCCATGAAGTTCATTTAAGCAAATAAAAAAAGGAAAGAATTCTGAACATTTTGAGTCTCGTTTTGCAAGATCTTGAAAATAAAAAAAAATTCTAAAAATAATTTTTATTTAATGAAAAACTCAGACCAGTTTAAAAAATATTTTGAGAATTTATGATATCTTTTGCTCAGTTTACAATGCAAGTATATCACTACCAAAATATTTGCATCAATTGACAATACTATGCATCGTATTTTTTTAGTAATTAAAAAAAAGAAGATACAATATTAATAAAAAATAAACTTTAATATTTAGAGGCATCAGAGAATCTTAATTATAAAAAAGTAATTATTTCTAGTAATTTCTAGAATTGTAAATTTCACAGATTTTTTTTTTTCTTCATATTTGCATGTTAATCTTTGAAATATCTGTTATTTCTTTAAGATTATATTAAAATTCAAATAGTGGATTAATTGCAGGAATTAAGCGTGGAAGAAGTGAAAAAAAATTACCGGTTTAGTAAATGGCTGGAATGCGTGGTAAAAACTGGAATCGTGTCTCAGATTCAGTCAATGCAGACAGAATTCACAATTTAAATGCATTTTAAAACCATCAATTTGCAATTCTTTATAAGTACACCTATATAAGAATCAATATTTGTACATATTCACTTTACTATCATAAAACATTATGATTAAATGCCTTTTATTGTTTGTAAATAAAAAAAGTTAAAAATTAAAATCAATGTATCATATTCTACCGTTACTAAAAGATTATTATTATTTTACTATTATTACTAGTTAATATTTTGGAAGAATGCAACCACCTTTCTCACATGATAACAGAAACTCAAAAAAACTCAGGAAATCAGAATTCAGAAAGGTAAGTCAGTTTTCACAAGCATAGACAGTAGATCAAATAATTATTATTTGAAAAAAAATTTAATTTTTATATTTCTATTATATAAAGTATGTCTTAAATAATTTCTTTAAAAAATAAGATGTTTTTCTTTAACAAACCTTGTATAACTTTACATTAAATAAATGAATCATTTTAAATTCTTAAGCATTTGTGAATCTTGATCTATTCATGAATATTTGAAAAATGTAAACCTATTGGAACTTGAAACATCAAAAAGCCTTTAGACTAGACTTGACAGTAATTTCAAAGGACAAAAATGCAATTTTTCTGTTGTTTAAGTCATTGCAAAGTTGTCCCAAGAATGGATTTGTTTTATCGATTGTTTCAAGATCCAGTAACTTATATTCATATTATCGAAATAAATGAGATTACCCTTCTTTACGTCTATTTGATCGCAACTACTCTAAAGAATAATTCGATAATGTTAGAATATGTAAAAATCTCGTTATATTTCCACTTTAAGTTCAGATTTTACCTTTGGCGTAGATCCCTCCCCGCCAGCTATATCCCCCCCCCCCCAACTCAATTACGAAGCATACTTTTAAAAATTGTCACTGCCTGCGGATAAATTTAGCATGCTGCACTTCCAAAAATGGTGGTAAAGGGGCATTTATTGATCGAGAGAATGCATTTCTTCATAGGAAATTTTCATTTATTTAATTTTCAGTCCTTTCACATTTCATAAATTAAATTTTCTGTCTTTAGCAACCTGTAACTCCATTTTACTTCTTCTTTGGATAAAACTTTTATGTTTTATGAATTATGACGATAAATCAGATTGCCAGAAATAATGCTTCTCTTTTTTTCAAAATATAAAACAGAAATGATAATTTTGTTAAGGAAAGAATGATAATTATGTTAAGGAAGGAATAATAAGCGCAAGATATGATAATTTAGTTAAGGAAAGAATAATAAAAATTTTATATTTTCCATTAGACAATTTAATGAAAATAAGCCGGTTTAATATTTATATATAAATTTGCACAAAATCAGTCATGATTAATTATAATAAAAAAAGACCAGTCAAAATGCATTTTAATATTTTTAATTGCATTGTTAATTATTTAAATTATATTGTTTATTATGTTTAATTATATTGTTTCTTATGTTTAATTATATTGTTAAAATATTATATTATTGTTTTAAGTTCCATTTTTTGTAATAGTAAAAATATTTTTTTAAATAAATAGCTATCTTGATAACAAACAGGAATTATGGACTTTTTTAGTAGTTTTGAAGACTGTATCATTTCAACAACTAAAACTCCCAACTTAAAATTTAATCAGCAGTTACCTACGTATGTAGTTAATGTATGACACTTTCAGATTTTTAAATAAGCACTCAAATGCATTTTTTGTTTGGACAATTTCTTTTTTTTGATTTTTTTGGCGACTTTAATAAATACTATTCTTAAAAATTTTTTAATTTAAAATATTAATTTTTATATATTGATAGAAAAAAAGTTTTAAATTTTAACAAAATAATATTCTTCTAAAATTATTCACGCAAACTGATATTTTTAGACGCAAACTGATATTTATGTATAAATATAAATTTTTAATTAAAAATTTATTAATTTTAGAAAAACAATAAAAATTAGAAAATTGTACTTTTTTATAAGTTTGTGATTCCATTTTTTTTTTTTTTTTTTTTTTTTTATATAATTTTTTTCTGTAAACGACAAAAAATGCAATTAAAGCAAATGGAGAAATGAAATTTATTATTATTATTTAGCGAAATGAAATTTAGAATTGAAAATTGAAAATGAATTTTTTTTAATTTATTATAATTATTATTATTTTACGTCATCTTCCACTAAAAACCTAATAAATGTTTTGAGAATATGGTTTTAAATTAAAGTTCTTAGATACTTTATATGAAGAGAAAAGATTAAGTAAAACATAACAGAATAGAGAGAGGAATTATTTTTATAAGTTTATAATATTCTATACAATTTATTTTTAAAAAAATCATTAAGTTACTTTGAAAAAGTCACCAATCAATAAAATAAAATGAAAAATAAATGTTGGTCTAAATTCTGAGTTCCTTAAAACGGTTTAAACTCCTGTGATTGGTCATAGATTTTAATATATTAAAAATATATTAATATTAATAATATTTAAATTAATTTTCAATATATTTAAAAATAAATTAATTTTAAATAGTACAATATGAGAATTATAAGTTATAATAAATTTATGTATTTAATAGTTCTGTTTCTATATTATTTATTAAAAATTAATTCGTTTAGTTATATTCCTTGTCAAATAACTAATTGTAAAAATGCTTAATTTTTTAATTTTAGTCTTTTTTTTTTGTTTGTAGTTCGTTGCTTTGAACGACAACTTTAAACACTGTAAAACTTGTTTATTCATAAATTTAAATATTAAAGTTTATTTTAAATTATGTAAAATGCATGCCTTGTCACATAAAATTGTTACTGAAAATGATTTTGTAACTTTAATCATCTTTTTTTGAGAAAGGTTAATCTGTTGAAGACATCACCTTTATGGGTCTGCTTTTTCTCTATGTTAGTAAAATGATAATAATTATTTATTTTAACTAATATCTCCAATTAGTGAGTTCATTACTTGATATTTTTACATTGTTTACTTGAAAAGACTTGACATTTTTACAAAAAAAAGGGATTTATTTTAAAAGACATGTTTATTCACAGACAACACAAATTTGAAAATAGTTAAAATTAAAAAAAATTCGAAAAATCGATAAAGGTATAAAAACAGCAATTTTAACAATAAAAAAAACAACGATTAATTTAAAGCCCAAAATGTTTTCAACCACATTAAGAAAACAGCAAATTTTCCAAATTGACTTCAAAAAATATTTCCATCTGTCGTAGTTTCAAAAAATAAGGTATGTTTTCAATCGGAATTACTAATAAAATGGTTCATTTTAAATAGATTTAAATAATGTTTTAAAATTAAACCACAAATCTCATTTTAAGAAATGGGTTTTCAATAACAGCAATGGAAATTTGTCTTTACTGATTTTTTTTTATTGTTTACAAGAACGGTAATCACTGAGTGAAAAACATAATTTTCAATTCTTTTCGTTATTTTATTTAAATGTCACTTCAAAAAACTTAGTTTGCAAAGAAGTATTTATACCATTCGAATTTTTTTTAAATCTCAAGTTATTTTAAAAATTTGAATGCTTTCACCTTTTTTTAATGAAAATAAATACGAATAAAGTAAATACGAAACCGTCGCTTTGAACTAACAGACGGCAAATATTTCGTAGTATTTTGAAAATTCGCATTATTATAAGTATAAAAAATGAAAGTAGACAGAAATTTTTACTATCAACAATATTTTGAAAGTAATAGTTAAAGTAAGATTTTGTGAAAATCTTACAGCAACAACAAAATAATGCGAAATACAATTATGTTATAGACCATACAATAAATTACATCTTTGTACATCTAGTGCTTGGTAAGTAGAGAACGCTCATTCAATGGTTATTGCATCTCTCACATAAATATATATACATAAATAACTATTCTGAAACTAATATCCTAGTTATAAAGAATTGAGCATCAATAATATACATATGATATTAATAAGAAAGAATTTTGTTTGTCTGAAACTATATTTAATAAGGTAATCGATTATATTTGTTCTGTGCTCTCATCGTTTTAGAAGGAACTTTCATACGAAGTTTTTGCCATCAGTTATGTTAAGATTACTATCAAAGAAATTAGTGGGGAATAAAGATACTACTCGATTCACTGTAGTACTAGTACCAGTTTAGAAAAGCAAATATAAAACTGTATATTAGTTCTTGTCATACAAATATCAATACTTTGTAAAAACAAAATAAAAAATTCAAGAATATAAAATATTATAAATATTTTTCTATAAGTATGTTGACTGAATTTTGTAAAATTTATTTTATATAAACAACTTAAAATGAAATTTAAAAAAATATGTATGTGTTTCAAAATATTTATCATAAAATTAAGAAAATGAATCTTCACATCAACACCAAAATGAATCTTCACATCACCACAAAATGAATCTTCACAGTAAAACGAATTTTCACATTAACATCGCTAAAAACAATAAATTTTACGATAATGAATTTTAGAGTTGGATCTGCAGTAATGGTTTTCTTTACTTTAAATTCAAATAAATGAATTCATCTTCTGTTATGAGAAAATTTATATCATATTAAAAGTTATCACAAATTTGACATTATCAACAAATTTGGAAATTTTTTTAAAGCGAATTATTTTAAAGAGAAATTTTTAAACAAAATTTTATTAATTATTTTTGTTATACAAGAATTTATATTCTTCTCTTAAAAAGTAGAACGAAAAAATATGATTGTTTAGCACAATAATGGTAAGTGAAATGGCGCATGGCGCGCAAATTGTTTTTCCAACCATTAAGAAATTGTTCGACTTAAGAACACATGTCCATCCTCAAAATTCTCACATAAGTTTTATGGAGTTTTTGTGGTATTTTAGTCCATCCCAATTAATCCATCTAGATAACACATAGTCAATGACAAATTTTCACTTTTTGGCAACGTTTACTATAACGCAAGGCAATAACAATTCGAAACTTTATCTTCTATTCTCTATTCGAAACTATCTCTTTATTTTGTCACGAGTCATAAGACATGATAAATCTATTTGTCTTGTATACGTCATTTTCTTTGGGAACATGGTTTGAAAGGTTGAATGGAAATTATTAATTAATAATTCTAGTCATTATGTAATAGTCATTATATATTTTATAGTCATCATTATATGTTTGTAAAAATGATAAAAATTTCTAAAATTCTAAATCTAATAAATACGGTACAAAATTCAAAGTCTATATAATGATTTTTTTGAAAAGTATAGGTGAATATTTTACACCTTAAAATATTTCTAGCAATGTTAGATACATTTCATCATTTCTGTAAATGCTGTAAAGAAAATGAATAGAATTCTAATTTTTTCTAAGAATATTTGTGATATTACTTATTATAAAGTTTTATTACATAATCTTTACTAAACAATGTTTGTGACCTGAATAATTATAAAAGCAATGGATGACTTGACTCATTATACATTACATCATAAATTACAAATTCAAAAGATAACTCTAATTTGCAACAAAATTTCATTAATGTTTTTTTTTTCAATTAAGTATATTTCTTACTAATTATATTGGATAGAAGTAACTAATATCCAAAACAATAGTTTATTTAATTGAAATGATATGACAATATGTGCACTGTACTAAATAAATTATGTTATAGTGTTCAAAAAGATTTGTTTACTAGAAGATTGAGAACTTGTTGTAGATTACTATCTATATCTGGAATTTTATTTCTTATTAATATCAAAATAAAACACACATTCCTTTTATCTGTGATTAAATGTAAAACATTAGAAATGCATGCGAATGAATATTGTTCATTCCCATGAAATTCAAATGTTTACATTCAATTCAAAATTTACAAAAATAGTCTTACCTCCATTTCACTATTGTTCTTAATCATCTAGGGCCTGAATGGCCGAGTGGCTGGCGCTCGGTACCACAGGTTTCGGGTTCGAATACCGGCGGTGCCATAGATGTTTGTAGTAGTTCGGAATCCACTTTAAACTGTAGGTCCCGATCTCACATGACTGTAGAGCGTTGGGCGTACGGCTGACAACCCATCTCCTGAAGACATCTCATGTTTAGAAATCTGCCCGTAGGCAGACGGCCTTGGCCCACCATGGGACTGTTGCGCCAATCAAGATGATCTGTTAAAAGGCCTTTTGTTTCACTTTCACCGAGAAAAGGACCTAGAGGTAGAAACAAATCATTTTAGTTGGCTAGGAAATATAACTATTTATTTTTACTACATACTGTTTTATACTAATTACATTTAATTTTATAGGTTCTTCTCATTAATAAGATTAATTAAAAAACTCCTTAAGTTTAAAAAGCTAATTAAAGTATAAAGGACAAATTCTTGCAACACTTGTATAATAATAACAATTAACAAGAAATAATAAAAAACAGACATGTCTAAATATAAACTTACTTAATTAAAAAAACTTTTAAAAGTAATGAATTTTCTAACTATTCAATTTCATTTAAAGGCTAATTTGTTTTAGAAAAGTATAGTTTTGTTTAATTAAAAAAAATGTATCATAATTATTTGTTATGCAACAAATAAAAAAAAAAAAGAAACTCATTCGAAAAGTTTTTTTTTTAATTACTTCATAAAATCTATTTCATTTACCATCTAATTTCTTTATATTTTCTAGCTATATTTTTGTAAATATTAACAATAGCTAATAAAAGCAGATGATTCTTCAATGCAATTTTTTAAAACAATGAAACAATTTTCGTTTTAATAATAATTTTTTAATAATATTAATAATAATAATAATAATAATAAAGATTATAAGTAATTAATATTTAATACACTAATAATAAAATAATAATAATAAACAAATAAATAATAAACAATAACAACATTAATAATAAATAAATAATAAAATAATTAATAATAAAACTTACAATTTTTAATAATTTTTATTTAATTAAAAAAAATTGTGATTTTTGGCTACACACCAAAGAAAAAGTGTATCCCAATTCTTTGAAAGCCAAACATATGAAAGAAAATTTCAAAAATTGCAATTCCTTGTATTTGAATGCATGTTTACATTTTTCCTCTGATTGTTAAGAAGAGAATGAAGCTCACGAAATATTTGTACTGGTTTGAATATTTTTATAATATGTATATTTGAATATTTTTTTATTTTTTGAATATTTTTATTCTTTTTTTTTTTTTTTTTTTAATATTTTAATATTTTTAATATTTTTAGAATACTTTTATTCTTTTTTTTTAATATTTTTATATTTTTAATATTTTTAGAATATTTTTATTCTTTTTTTTAATATTTTTATTTTTATTTTTTAATATTTTTATATTTTTTAATATTTGAATTTTTTTATATATATTTTTGTAATATTTTATGTTTTTTTTTAATATTTTATATTTTTAAATATTTTTTAAACATTTTTATAACTATTTTAAATATTTTTATATGAAATATTTTTTTTAATAATATAAATTTCGATTTTCTTATGAACTTCATTATCATTTACTTCCGGAATAATCAACTCTCTATAAATGAAACTTTTCCTCCTTTAAATTGAACGCTTGCGAAGAACTACGAATTTTCCTGCGAGCCAGCGAATTTTCCGTGGCCGAACAAAACGTCTCCCGGACGGCAGAGATGTCCTCCCGGAGACGAAGGAAGGAACTCTGAGCGCCGGTCTGCCTTTTTTTCGTACGCCGTGTTTACGGGAAAAGTTCCGGTAGATGAGAAACGCGCAATTGATTATTTACTTACAACAATTTAATAAACGAATAAACACATAAAAACAATTCTGGAACGATTTTTTTTTTGTTCGTAATTGCATTTTAAAAGTTAAGGATATTGATGTTGTGGATTAAAAGAATTGAAAACAATAGAATTTGTAAAGGAATAATCTAAGAATAATTATCTAAAGAATATTATTAATTAATAATATAGATTAATAGATATTAATAATATAGATTAATAGATATTAGTAAAATTGATTAATTAATATAATAATATCTAATTACAGAATAATTATCTAAGAATAATTATTCACTATTCAAAATAAATTAATTTCTTGTTAATAGTTACTTTAACTTTTATAATCTTATTATTAAAGAATATAAGATACTTATAAGTAATCTTCATCCTTTTTACAGTAATTATTTATTTTTATTTTGATATATCTCGATTTACAACTTAAGTAAAATAAAATTGAGAAAAAAATATATTATTGTGATTGATTTTGATGTTCATGTGGATTGAATTGTGGCAATCAAATGAATTTTAACAAGCAGATGAAATTAATTTATGGAAATATACAAACAATTTTGCTAAAGATTATTTGATGATATGAGAAAAATATTGATTGCTAATTATTATTTAACTATAGTATGGGAGCATGATGATATTTTGACTTTCTTTGCCATGGATATAATAGTATACGAACCATTAGACGTAATTTTTGAAAATAAAGACTGCGAAATATTGGTAAGTATAGCAATCACCTCAATACAAACAACATAAGATTGAATCTGCTGCATATCTGCGTTCAAGATTCTAATGACCCAGCTAAAAATACTAAACATTGAAAACTATCGCCTTTTGAACGGGAACTTAAAATGTATTTTGGCTTATTAGATTTATTTTCATTATAATTAATTATTATTATAATATCCTCTATACAATTTAAAACGAATTAAAATAAAAAAATTATGCGCATGTAAATTTGCAAATTTTGCTATTTTATTCAAATGTTTCCCAGATATTTTTATAATCAAAATATATTATTTGTTAAAATATTTCGCAAACTTTTAATCGAAAAAGCTACATGTCAACATTAATTTCATTTATTCAATTGATTACAATAACAATTCTCAAAGAGAATAAAACAATGATAAGTAAGAGATATTTGCTAAAATACGCTTTATCCAATTTTGTGGAGCCCATATATTTTGAAACTATAGTTACAATCTTTCCATTCTATACTTTTCATTTAATATTATTCAAATAGTTTTCAATTGTTTCCTGAATAATTTCACACTTTTCTAACACACTCACTTTCTTAAAACATAACATTTTTTTTACTTTTTTTGTGAAAAATTATTTCTTTGTGTGAAATATTAATACTACATATTTTATTGTTTTTAATGTCACACAGATATTCAAATTTTAAAACTGGAAGCATATAAATAAATATATAAGTTTAGATCATAATTCATTCATTTCATGAAATAGAAGTCTATTAACATTGGAATATTCAAAAATATTTAGTAAATTTATTACTTTATTCCTAAACACAAATTTAAATTCATTTCAATTTTCTCATAATTTCACCTTGCTACAAGACTTTTTTTTTCAAATACACAAATTGATAAATTATTTTTCATATTACTTAAATATCAAATTAACTTAAAAATAATTTAAATATTTTTCATTATATGTGTAGTTATATTTAAATATTTACCTACATTAACAAACAAATAATAAAATTATTACTTTAGATACCAATTATTATGTATGAGAATTTTCCAATCATAAATTCATAATTCATAGAAAACTATGTTAATAACAACATAGGAATTGATTTATCAACAAATTAAAAACCTATGCAAGATGAAAAAACTGGAGTTGGATATTTTATGTTTAAGGAGACAAAGATTAAAACATTTATTTATTTAATTATGCAAAAGAACAAAAGGCTTCTTATCTTTTTATGTTATTATATGTACAATTATATGCACACCCTTATACAATTATTTTTAAATTTCCAAGTGGATTAAAGCAAAAAAAATATTTTGAGGAAACTTTCCGAACATTTTTTAAATTACAAAATACTATTAAAAGTTATTTTTTTTATATGAAATTGTTTGTTGTTTGTGTGTTGTCACTTTGTTTTCTGCTATCTCAGAAAATTTGAAAATTGTAATTTATCAAGGGCACAGTAAAAATATAAATATATAAGAAAAGCCATCACAAGAAAAAAAAAATCTATATTGCAATATCGAGTTGACAATTCTAAGATTAGATCAGGTAAATTGCAATTTGGAAATAAAAATGTTAAGACATTATTTATTTTAAATACATTAAAAAATATTAAATTATACATTAATTTTTTAATAAAGGTTATTTAAAGCATTTATATTCTTAATTGATATGGAAAGAAAGTCACCAACACGGACGATTTGTATTTATTATTACATGCCATTTATTTTACATCATATACAACAGAGAAAGAAAATGCATGTTTAATATATCTATAGCGATAAAAAGTTATCTATACGTTCCTGCTTAAATTATTTAAAGAAATTAAAGATCAAGTTAACTTAATACTCTCTATAATTCTGTAAATTATTGGTTCTAGTAATTTCATTTCAATTAATAAATTTATTTTAAATTCTATTACTTAATTATTTAAAAACCTGGAAATGTTTGTAAAAAACTATAGCACATCATAAGTACTTTTGTATTTTAATTTTTGAAATGTTTTTCTGGGTTTAAAATAAACATTCTGACAAATGGAAAAGGTGAAGCTTGCCTAATCTATTTTTGAAAGAGTAGAAAATAGCTAATTAAAAGACTTGAAATAATTGATTTCACCAAGAAAAAAGTAAAACAACTTTCTTAAATACATTTTCAATTGCTGAAGATTACTGAATGTTTTATATAAAGGTCATGATACAGTACACACATAGAAAAAGTACAGTACGATACACATAGAAAAGAACAGAGAACTATCTTCTCTTATGAGTGTGAAAAATAATAGTAACAGTTCAGATAAAAAAGGCTACATAGAATTAGTTACTTTCAATAAATTAAATTTCTATTCAAATCCAATTTTTAATAACAAAATAAATATTAAACTTATTTTATAAAATCGTTACATGGTTATATGATAGTAAAATTTTAAATTAATAATAAATTAACTAACATTAAATAATGTTATTAATCAATTCGTCAAAATGTCCAATTTCTCCAGATATGCTGTCCAATTTATAGATTTATGAGTTTTAATAAACCAGAGTTATTCGTTATACTATTCAATCTCTTTGTTCTAATTCTAAAAATAGAATCCTAGAATAAAAATTTTAATTTTTTTTCGTTTTTATAATTAAACGAAAAATAATCACTGGAGAAATGTTTCACCAAATTAAATTTTTCAATAAGAATTTTTCGTACTTTTACGGAGTTTTTAAACTCATCTGGATTATTTCATAGATATTTAAGTTCGGCAGTTTTAAAATGCTTGTTATTTTAAAATTAATATTATGTTTGAGTTTATAATATGCTAAAATAGTGACGAAAGAAGCAAGAATGTAATTGATTTTGCATACCTCCAAGCTACGCAACGGTTCGGTGTCATTCATCATGGCGGACGCAAGCCGTGGTCTTGAATCAAGGACCTAAATCCTCTCCCCTCAGGAAGGAAGAGAGGTTGTCCCTCCCTCCTCTCTGGCGACACTGAACGAGACTAGACAGAAGTCTGGGAAGGCTAGGCGGAGAGTGGGTGAATCTTTTTTCCGCCCTCTCTAGTGAATGAAAATTTAAATGTAAGAGAAAGAGCTTAACAAAGTGATTCTTTTAAGCCAGAAATGTAACATTGTGGGATTTCATTGATAATTCTCGGATTAATGGAGGATTACCGATGTCAATTTTAGTGTGATTCAATGAGTTTTTTACTTTCTTTACTGCATAGATAGAATTTTTGATATATATATATATATATAAAGTAAATTTTTGAAAGTAATTTTGGTGGGTTAAAATGCATACTACCTATAATAATACTTTTACGTTATACAAATGTTAACTACTGGATATTTTTATTTAGTTATAAATATGTATTGTGCTCATTCATAGTCATTTATAAAAAATTGTTAGATTTAAACCTATTCAATAGATGAAAATATATTGTATATTTCAGCTATAAGACAGTGTATAAAATAACCAAACTTTGTTCTGAACTACATTTACAATAACTCAAATTTCGTTATTTTTATGTCAGCAGATTTAAATAATGATTTCCTTATTGCTTATAAGGAAATGGATTTAAGGATTGACAAAATGGATCAGAAGTAAAATGTTAAAATCGGGAAAAACGTTACTTTCTAAAAATCGAATTAATTTTTATATCTTCCCATTATATTTTCTATTGGTTAAAAAGGTAAACCTACTATTACTTTTAAATTAAAGAAACCTGCTTCCATTAAGAAATGCAAAAAACATCTAATTGATTGCCAAGTCAATTAATGCTCTGATGACTTAAAAAACAATATATTTCTTCAAATTTATAATTATGGGGAAATTTAAATTAAACTTATTTTCATGATATGTTTATATATATAATGTAACTTTATTTCAAACCAGTTGAACTTTTATTTATTCCTTAAAGTTCAATATGGTTCGAAATCCCCTCTTAAACATCATATATTCCTTCCTAGTAGAAAATTATTAAGATCAAATAGCCAGCATTCCAAAAATACTTAAGAAATCAACTTATTCGTTTTTCTAACTTAATGGATATATTAAAAATTTTTAAAAATATATTAAAATAACTACAGTGTATTATTTATATCAAATTCTATTGAACCAGTGTCTCACCAAAATATTCAATAAATTCCAAAAATAAAGAAAACTCTAATTTCAAAAAAATCAGAGCAAATAATTTTCGGACTAGCTAAAAAGAGTCGTTAAATTTATAGCTATGGGGAAATTTATGTCAAACTTTAATTTATGATATTTTTAATTAAAATTCAATATTTGTTTATTTCAAACCAGTTATGCTTCGATTTGTTCATTAAAGCTCAATATGTTTTTAAACCACCATTTAATCATCATATATTCCTTCTAGTAGAGAATTATCAAAGTCAACCCAGTATTCAAAAAGAAACACTATTTAGGAAATCAACTTACGAGTTTATTAACTAATAAATAAATTAAAAATGTAAAAAGAATACATTAAAATAACTGTAGGGCATTATTTATAACAAATTTTTTTGAAACAAAATCTCCCAAAAAAGACTTCAAAATATTCAAAGGTAAATTGCATCAATATAAAAAGCTCTGTTTTCATTAAAAATGCAGATAGCTAAAAGAAATCATAAAATCATAAATATTTTTAAAAATTGTTTGGAAATTTGTGTTAAACATTTACTCATGATGTTTTAATTAATATACAATGCTTATTTTTAACCAGTTAAATTTCAATGTGTTCGCTAAAGCTCAATATGCTTTGAAATTACCACTTACTTAAGCTCAATGGGTTTTGAAATTACCGCTTACTTAAGCTCAATATGCTTTGAAGTTACCACTTCAGCTCAATATACTTTAAAATTACCACTTAATAACGTTTTAATTATTATGCAATGCTTATTTTAAACCAGTTAAGTTTCAATTTGTTCATTAAAGTTCAATTATGCTTTGAAATTACCACTTACTTAAGCTCAATATGCTTTGAAATTACCACTTACGTAATTTCAATATGTTTTGAAATTACCACTTACTTCATCTCAATATGCTTTGAAGTTACCACTTCAGCTCAATATACTTTCAAATTACCACTTAATAAGGTTTTAATTAATATGCAATGCTTATTTTAAACCAGTTAAGCTTCAATTTGTTCTTTAATGTTTAATATGCTTTGAAATTTCCACTCAATGACGTTTCAATTAATATGCAATGCTTATTTTAAACCAGTTCAGCTTCAGTTTGTTTTTTAAAGCTTAAATATGCTTAGAAAGCATCACTTTAAGACAGCGCATGTCTGAAGTGGCTGAACAATAATGCCCATGCTTGGGTTTCTTGGTGAGGAGAATTTCAAAACAAACTCTTTTCCACCGATTGTCCGCTTGGGGAGAGAGCGTCTATTATTTTAAGTCAAGCTTAAAAAACAGAAAGAATATGGAGAAAGAAAATTGCTATTCGGAAGAAATAGTGGATATAGACAATCCAGAAGTCCAGGCTAATCCGGAAACAAATAAAAGAAAGATGCGATTGGGAACACATAGATACCGCAATTTCCAGAACAGCCCAAGATCCGAGCGGGTGCCGGTAACAATTGGCTGGAGAAGACGTTTCGTCCAAGTGGTCTCTAACGTCGTTAGAAGATTCCGATACAAAAGGCGGGATTGAATTTTCTTTTTCCCTTGCAGAAAAAGACAGTGAGGTTTTTCATAAAATAATGTTTTGTTTTCTATTATTTATGTCTAAAAGAAGATTATGACTGATTTTGGAATAACTTTCGTTACGTTATCCAATTAAAGATTCATTTGAATTTCTGATAAATCTACTAATTGGACAGTGAGTTACATCAAAACTTATTACAGCTGTATACCTGAAGATAAACTTCAACAATTATAAATTAAATTATCAGTCAAGAAAACAGGGACACTTTTCATAAAATAATGTTTTGTTTGCCATTATTTATACCTAAAAGAATATTATGACTGATTTTGATATAATTTGTGTCGTTACATTATCCAGCTAAATATTTCTTTGGCATTCTGATAAATTTAACAATTGGACAGCAGTTACATTAACAGTTGCATACTTCAAATTAAACTTTAATAACTATTTTTCAACAAAAACAGTAATCCTGGTGAAAGAAAGTGGCAACGTGAAGAAAAATTAACTACCAAAGTAGTGAAATAAACAATTAAACTAAGATATAAATTAAAAAATAAAAGTAGTGTCATCGTATTCGTCTGCTTCTAAATTTAAAAATATTTAAATTTTATTAAAAAATTAATAAAAATTAAAAATACCAAAACAATTTGCATGTTTAGTAGAAATCTAATCTTTAACGTATAATATATTTTATGGGCTTATGTGATATAAGTTTAACTGACCTACACGACGAGTACAAAAATGGAGTTGAATACATATCGCTATAGTCTGTACAGATGCTTTTGTGACTTCTTTCGTCATTAATCTGTTGATTAATAAGAGATGTTTCAATTAGAAGCTAAAAATATTTAATTTTATAAACGATTTAATCTACTTTTGTAGTAATGTTATAAAAGCAGATTTAATTTATTTTTTTAGAAATTAAGCAGTTTTTAATATACAATTTATGTATACTGCTAAAGTGGCGTGAGCCCTTTAAGATAATTTTGTAAGTTAATATTGGTATGTGCAATATTAAAGGCTAAACATTAGCTTGTCTTAGACGATAATGAAAACTCACTTTAATAATGTAATGTAATTGTGATAAAGTAACTATATTTATATATTAAAAATTATTTTTAGATTGTACTTTATTAATATTATATATTATATAAAAAAGGTGTTATTCTTTCTTCATAAGATTTATTTTGTTCAATTTCAATTCTTAGAAAAGTTAGGTATTTTATTGCCCAAATTAAAGAGTTTTATTATAAAATGTGTTTATTTATTCTCATTTGAAGCATTTTTGATGCATTTCCACAATATTTTATTTTTGTATAAATTTAAACTACACCAATTGTACACCAAGCAATATGAATATGTTAAATCTGCAGAAAAATGATGTTGTTAATCTTTATATATTTGAAATCAAAATTTACATTTTATGGCAATTAAAAGGTGTTTTGCTTATAAAATTTAAAATTTGTTTTTGGTAAAATATACAAATAAACCTGCTAAACACTTATACAACATAAAAAGTATAAATTAATTTCAACGATGGCACAGAACTTACATTTTTAGTTAGTTTTAATACTGGGTTAAAAATTAATGAAATAGATGCTTGGATTTGAAAATCCAATGTCAGAAAAAAAATTAGTGTTAAGAAATTGCAATAAATTATAGCGTTCCTTGAGTAAAGAAATTTTTTTATAAGTTACAAATATTAAAACGAACGACATAATTTAAGTCATAAATATTCAGTTTTTTTCTAAAATATTCTAAAAATTGGAGTGTTCTATATAACTATGTCGTAAAATTAGTGAATTTGATCAATAAGTATAAAATACAAAAATAGATTGAAAAGTTGACAATTTTTTATTTCAAAGAAAGTTAAAATTAGCTTTTGATTAAATTATGTTAAAGATATTAACAAGGTTACAGTTGCTTAAAAATTAAAATTAAATATGAAAGAGGATGATTTTGACAATTAGAAACAATCTACAAATAATAAATTCTTTAATATTTAAAAATATTATTAAAATTTAATTGTTATTATATTAAATATAGTATGACTTGTATATTTAACAGGCACTTTAAAAGGTTCATATATGCATTGTTTGGATAAAAACCAAATTTTGTAAAATTTAAAATTAACATTTATTGTTACAGTAATGGTGTATATTTTTTTATGTAATGATGTATTCACTTCTGTAATAATTATCAGTATGCTTTACATGTGTTCTAAACATATATTATTTAACAAGAGATTTAAAGATTTTGTACAATTTGAAAATTATAAATATATATATATATATATATATATATATGGTAAAATTATATATATATATATATAGATGTTTATATAGATATAGATATATATATATATATAAACAAAATATATATATATTCTTTAT